>PVHP010017681.1:0-34170 GCA_004024765.1 Zapus hudsonius | reverse complement strand
TTGTGTTTATATCTTGTATGATTATTAGTTTGTGGGGGCCAGGGGTGGACTGTCATGGTTTGATACAGGTGTCCCCCACAAACAATTGAATGTGTTCTGATAGATCGATCCTCAGCTGATGGCAGTTTGGGTTTTACAACCTCGATGAAGCTGTGTTGTTGGGGGCAGGCTTATGGGGTTATAAGCCAGCTTCCCCTTGACAGTATTTGGCACACCTTCCTGCCGCTGTTTGCAGTGCTGTGGCAGAGGTGATGTCCAGCCCTCTGCTCATGCCATCGTTTTCCCTGCCAGGATGGAGTCTCCCCTCGAGTCCGTAAGCCAAATAAACCCATTCCTCCACAAGCTGCTTTTGTTTGGGTTCTTTCTGCGCAGCAACTAGAAAGCTGACTGCAACACTCTCTCTCTTTTTCTCTCTATTTAATAGGAATGGAGGGAGGGAGAAAAGGAAGAAGGGAGAAAAAAGGGAGGGAAGAACTGGAGGTAAAAGATCTCTTACTGTTCACTACTGTGCTGATCTGTAAGTTTTTGCTAAATCCTTCTATCTTCACCTCCCATTTTTCCATGTGTATTCTGGGCTTATCTCAGATGCTTGAAACTTGTGTGACAAGTGCTTTATCCACTGAGTCATCTTCCCAAACCCAAACATCTTATTTCATTCAGCTGATTTATACTTCACTGTGCCCATACTTTTACTCAAAGCTTCCCAGCTTTTCCCTCACCTCTGCATTCTCAGATTCTTCTACCCTGTAAGTTTCCAGTCCAAATATTATTTTCTCTTCACAAAGCCATCTCTGATCCTCATTTTCCTATAAATTACTGTATGATGCATGTTATGTGTGCTTATATGTGTGTAGGGGGGTATGTATAATATGTATATATATTTGAATTCACCACTGTTATCTATAACAAATTGATTTTATCTATTCAGTATATACTGTGTAAAATATACTCTCTCAACATTTAAAATAATAACTAACTTTTCTAATTTAAAAATTTTTATTTTTATTTTTATTTATTTTTTTTGTTGGTGCTGAGGACCAAACCCAGGGCCTTGTGCTTGCTAGGCAAGTGCTTGTCCACTGAGCTAAATCCCCAACCCCTAACTTTTTTTATTTATTTGCAAACAGAGAGAGATAGAAGATAGACAGAGAAGCCGAGTGGCGCACGCCTTTAATCCCAGTACTCGGGAGGCAGAGGTAGGAGGATCACCATGAGTTCAAGGCCACCCTGAGACTACATAGTGAATTCCAGGTCAGCCTGGGCTAGAGTGAGACCCTACCTCGAAAAAAAAAAAAAAGATAGACAGAGAGAATGGGCACACCACGGCCTCTAGCCACTGCAAATGGACTCCAGATGCGTGTGCCACTCTGTGCATCTAGCTCTATATGGGTATTGGGGAATTGAACTTGGGTTGTTAGGGTCTGTAGGCAAGTGCCTTAACTGCTGAGTCATCTCTCCATCCCATAACTAGCTTTTCTGTTTTCTTTCTTTTTTTTTTTTTTTTTTTTTGGTTTTTCAAGGTAGAGTCTCGCTCTAGTCCAGGTGGCCTCGAACTCACAGCAATCCTCCTACCTCTGCCTCCTGAGTGCTGGGATTAAAGGCGTGCGCCACCATGCCCAGCTATAACTAGCTTTTCTAATAATGCAAGAAAGGAAAGTAACTGTGTTCTAATGCAATATAACTGATAAAACACACAGCTAATATTAATATTTTGTCATTACATCTGTTCTTTTCCCATTATATCACCCTGTCATTTGTGGTTTTTTTTTAAAATATATATTTATTGTCCATAATGAGTTACATTATTTAGTGGGCAAACAATGCGTTGTTATACCGAATTCTCTAATTCTCCCCCTCCCCATCCCTGATCAGTTGGATATCCTCCTCCGTGGGCTGTCTGTATTAGTCCTTGTGGCAAGGGATCCTGTATATCCTAGTACTCAGCCCGGTCTTCCTGGCCCAAGTGTGTTGTTACTGATGGGTGCCATGCCTCTGGACAGTCTCCCCCACCACGGCTCTCACAATCTTTCCGCCCCCTCTCCCACTCAGTTCCCTGAGTCATGGTGGGTGAGTAATAAGGCTGCTTTAATGTTGTGAGCTTAGGGGTCCTTGTGTCGAAAATCCTTGGTTTCTGTCTCATTGGCCTATCCTGTGTTGATTGAATGACTGTGGTTATAGGTCCCTTGTTCATCTGTCATTGTCATTTGTGTTTTATTATAGCATTATAATCATGTAATCATTTAATTATATTGACATATTCTGTTCTACTAATGGAATACAGTACTTAAGTATTTACTGAAATATATTAATATCTCATTTCCTCAAAAAATGATGAGATAGTCTAAAAAACAAGAAGGTATAGACTACCAAGAAGAAAATCCAGATCTGTAAAATAATGGAAACAGGTTTGTTAAACATGAAATTGCTAGCATTCATTTCTTGTACTGTAAATAAAATGTGGCAATTAAAGGAAGAGAGGAAAACATTCCATTAATTAAATGCCAGAGAGCTAGATACTTATAAGTACTTTAAAGCAAGCAAGGATTTTCCACCTCTATGCTGAAAACAGATTTTCATAGAACAGTGTTTTTTATAAGCCATTCTGTTGTTGCATCAGAGTAAAAAGTTCTCACAGATAAGACGTCTCTTGATTCCCAGGTAATACCACAATGTAGGTGTTTAATTTGTTGCATGACTGAACTCAGCAGTCTTTTCAATAAACAAAGAGATACTGTCCTTAGAGAAGAGTAAGGAGAACTAGGCTTTTACAAGTTGGAATAACTAGAGTAGGAATTTGTAAAAGCCAGAAAAAGCTGCATCAAAAGCATTATTATTAAGTAAAAATGGGGATATGGGAAATATTACACTGCACTGATTATCAGATGTGGACATTAGCACCATATGAAAATACCTTCTAGTAATAGCTGTCAGCTCAGGAAGGAAGCTATCAAGAAGGCAGACCAGACTGTGAGAACATTATGAGAGCCAATCTGCAAATGTAAAACTAAGTACAGACCCCAAAAGGAGATGTTTTAGGCTCTGTGAGTTACACGGTGCTTTCCCTTTGTTATTCTGTCACCATATTCACTGCTCACTTGAGTTCTTCTGCCTCAGCATCCTATGTGCTGGGGTTACAAGCATGCACCATCATGCCTTCTCTTTCAAAAACATTTTTAAAATGTAAATACCAGTTTCAGCTCATGGGTCTTAAAAAAACAGATCACTGAGTGGCTTTGACTTATGGGCCATAGTTTGCCCTGTTATATAGGATAAGATCTTAATTTCTTAGCTTCACAAAAAAAAATCTATAAAACTCAAATCCAATCTACTTCTCTAGTCTTCTCATTCCACATTCACTTAGCCCTATGCTTCTTAGCTTCTATTTGTAATTAGTTCAATTAACAATTTTCTGAATTTGAGTCTAAAGACATATATCATATGAGCGTCTGTTTTTACAGCTGACTTATGCTGCAATCTTTATTGTTCAATTTATATAGTTATTCATCACTTAAAATTTTATCTTAGTAGTGATTTATTACCTTTTCAACTCAAAATCTCTTTTTTTTTTACTTCCCTCACAGCCTTTGTCATGCTTTACTATAATCTCATTATAGATTTACCTTCTCAGATCCCCACTATTCTATGTGTATGAGTCAGGAGGTATTATATATTGTTCTATCTGCCTAACACCAGCATGTGTTCAATTCATTAATGAAGGAACTATACATATACTTTTTAATGAAAATATCTTTGTGAGATACTGACTAAAATAATATCCTAAAACTGTTACTTTTGACACTCATAGTTGGATTTTGCTGCTTATTTTTCTAAAAACAAAGAAAGAAAATTTGTATTTTAATCTTACTGTGGTCTATTTTACATGCCTGGTTGTGTTCATGAGCTGTACAATTATCTGCTCCATCACATTCTGTAAGCTGCTCTCTTCTTTTTTCTCTTACAAGAATTTTATGGACATCATCTTCCAATCTATTGAAGAATCCTCCATCATGTGATAAAGTCTGAGAGGAACCCAATTCCTGTTAAAAATGAAGTATTATTTACTATCATTCAACATAAAAATATATACATTTAATATCCAGACACCAGAAGGATAAGGAAGGAAAGAAAAATGATTATTCAAAGCCCTTTTCCGCCGGGCATGGTGGTGCATGCCTTTAATCCCAGCACTCGGGAGGCAGAGGTAGGAAGACTGCCGTGAGTTCAAGGCCACCCTGAGACTACATAGTGAATTCCAGGTCAGTCTGGGCTAGAGTGAGAACCTACCTTGAAAAACAAAACAAAACAAAAAGTCCTTTTCCATCTTGAGAAGATGCCAACACATTTACAAATGTCCTTTTCCTATTCATAATTTTTGGAGTTGGATACTGCTTGTATATTTGTATGTGGCCCAGGTTGATTTGGAACTTGGGATCCTCCTTCCTCAGCCTCCCATATACTAAGATTACAGTTGTGAACCACCACACCTGGTACAGCTTAGCTTATAAATTGTTCCTATACATACCATAGAATTCACACAATGTGTACAAGCCAACAGTTTAGTATATTCAAAGTTGTACAACCACCATCACATGTAGCAGTAACCTGCTCACTTTGGGACAAAACACCTGAGCTGAATCAACACATGGGAGGAAATTTCATCACAGCAAGGAAAGCCTGGGTCCCATATCCACAGCAGCAAGAAAGAAGTAGTTACCTCTCAATATCTAATGGGCTGGACTAGTAAACCATGAGATCTGCCCCAATGACACGACTCCCCAAGCAAGGTATTTCCTCTCAACTTATCATCAACTTAGGACCAAGTGCTCAAAACTATGTGGGACATTTCATTCAAATCACAACATTCTGCCCCTGGCCCCCATAAACTTAGAACAACCATCTTATGATGCAAATACATTCAGTCCAACTTTAAAGTCCTATAGTTGTTTTTAAATTAATCCCAACACTGTTTAAAGTCCAAAGTCTCTTCTGAACCTCAAGAGTGTCTCTTAACTGTAGGCCATGTAAAATTAAAACACAGGTTACATACTTCTAACACATAATAGTACAGAATTAATATTCCCATTCAAAAGGAGGCAGAGGAAGGAAAAACTGGACCAATGCAAGGCAGAAAACAGGTATAGCAAACATCAAATCCTGCAGCTGTATTTCTACAGTGGGATCAGGGATCGATTTGGGCAATTCCCCTTCTAGGAGTGTGTCTTGCTTTCCTGGTAGACCCACAAAAGCCAGAATGAGCAGCTTTCCTTGGCAGCCATACCATAGTCCCGACATCTCCAAAATTCTGGGGCCTCCACTGCAACCCATGGCTTATAATCACTGATCTTATGCAATGGTCTCACAGGGACTCCACCCCTACCTCATATGGCTTAGTTGCCATCCCCAGAACCTGACCCTGAAATTCTGTATCTGTCATACCATCCAAACCAAATCAAGGTATGCTACTAAATTTGTAAATCCAGAGGGAATGAACCCAACTTTGAGGAGCAGGGAAGCATAGCAAGCTTAGTTAGTAAATTCAATGAGACCTTAACCAAGCAAATAGATGAAATGGAACCAAACCATCGAAAAACCAATAATCACATAATTGAAACTGAGTGGAAGTATCTCTTATAGCATACTGCATTTGTCACCAACTTTAACCAACTTGAAGGAAACCAGAGAGACCTCAAAAGAGAGATAAATGAACTGAAGATGAATCAATAAATAATGTCAATAACCAGCTGATTAAGCTTATTTAAGACATGATTAAATGCAAGAATGAATTCCTAGAAGCATCAAGAAAAGCAAACCATGACCTGAAACTGGAACTTGGCATGGGGATGGAAGCGATACAGAAAGATGTAACAGAAAACAAAAATCAAATTGAGCTTATGAAAGCCTCTCTGGAATTCCTCACTGCCAGAGTAGATCAGGTGGAGAACAGAACCTCAGATCTGGAAGACAAGACAGAAGAAATTGCTCTGGTGTCCAAAAACTTTGATATGTTAAAAAAATGTGCAAACAGAATATGAGGGAATTGTGGGATTCCCCCAAAAGACCAAACATTCAGATCATGGGTACACTAGAAGGGGAAGAAATTCAGACCAAAGGCATGGAGAACATATTCAACAAAAATTATTGAAGAAAACTTTCCCATACTTTTAAAAGATAGACCCATCCAGACACAAGAATCTCACAGAATACCAAACAGACTGGATCAAAGAAGAAATAATCCAAGGAACATCATAGTCAACTCTAAACAATAAAAATAAAGAGAAAGTACTAAAAGCAGCAAGAGAGAAACAACTCATAACATATAAAGGCAATCCCATCATAATTACCTCAGATTTTTCTAGTGGAAACTCTGAAAGCCATTAGGGCTTGGAATGGAGCACTTACAAGGTATAAAAAACAAAGGCTTCCAACCAAAACTAAAGTATCCCTCATAATAGATGGTGAAAGGAAAACCTTCCGTGATTAAAAACCAGCTCCATGATTATATATGAACACAAAGCCAAGCCTACAGAGAATACTTCAGGGAATACTCCACACAGAAGAGTCAAACAACCAACCTCAAGAGGTTACAAGAACAACACATTAACCAAAACCAGAGAAGGCATGAAAATGATAAGAAAGAACCAGAACTCATAAAGCCTCTAACATGTCAGGGATTAAATCAAACCTCACAGTTATAACATTAAATATAAATGGTTAACAGGATGAATTAGAAAAATGGACCCTTCAATCTGTTGTTTTCAAGAATCCCACCTCACCACTAAGGATAGACACCTTCTCAAGATGAAAGGATGGAAACTGATTTTCCAAGCACATGGAAATAAGAAAAAAGCAGGAGTGGCTATATTAATATCTGACAAAATAGACTTCAAAAGTAATAAAAAAAGTACAAAGAAGGCCACTTCTTATTCATCTAGAGAATAACCCAACAGGTAAAGACATCACAATCATAAATCAATAAGCAACAAACACTGGTGTACCACAGTTTATAAAGAAAAACTTACTAGACAACAAACCAGAAATAAGCCCTAGCATCATCATAGTTGAGGATTTCAATACTTTACCATCATTAATAGACAGATCATCCAAGCAGAAAATCAAGAGGGAAATAATAAATCTTAATAGCATCATAGATCAATTAGAATTAGAAGACATCTATAGAACATTCCACCACAATACTAAATAAATAAATAAATAATTGGCATCATATAAGACGACAATGCATTAAAGTTAGAAATAAACAACAATAGAAACAGCAGAAATTACACCAGCTCCTGGAGATTGAACAATACACTACTTAATAATGAATGAGTCATGTAAGAAATAAAAAAGGAAATTACAAAATTTCTAGAACTGAATGATAATGAAAATACAACATACCAAAATCTATGGGACACAATGAAGACAGTCCAAAGGGGAAAATTCATAGTACTAAATGCCTTCATAACAAGGACAGAGAGATCTCAAATTAACAATTTAACCAACCACCGAAAGGCATTGGAAAAACAAGAACAATTCAAACCTAAGAGTTCCAGATGGATAGAAACAACTAAGATCATCAGAGCTAAAATCAATAAACTGGAAACTAAGAAAATAATTAAGAGAACTGACAAAACAAAGAGCTGTTTTTTTTTTTTGTTTTGTTTTTGTTTTTTTGAGGTAGGGTCTCACTCTAGCCCAGGCTGACCTGGAATTCACTATGTAGTCTCAGGGTGGCCTCGAACTCACGGCGATCCTCCTACCTCTGCCTCCCGAGTGCTGGGATTAAAGGCGTGTGCCACCACGCCCGGCAACTGGTTTGTTGAAATAATAACAGTATTGATAAACCCTTGGATAATTTAATCAAACAAAAAAAGAGATGTCTCAAATTGACAAAATTAGAAATGAAAAGGGAGAGATCATAACAGACATCAGCGGAATTAGAAGAATCATCAGGACATAGTCCAAAACCTCTAGTCCCAAATTTGGATAACTTGGAAGAAATGGATAAATGGATACCATCTACCAAAACTAAATCCAGGGCAGATTAATCTCCTGAATCTCCTGATATACTACACTATATCAATTGAGATTGAAAATGTAATCAAAAACCTCCCCAAAAGGAAAAGTCCAAGACCTGATGGATGCTCAGCCAAGTTCTAACAAACCTTCATCATAGAACTGAAAACACTGTTCCTCAAGCTTTTTCACACAACTGGAGAACAGGGAATGCTCCTCAACTCCTGCTATGAAGCTTGCATCACCCTAATACCAAACCCAGACAGAAATACATCAAAAAAGGAAAACTATAGACCTATATCCCTGATGAACTTAGATGCAAAAATTCTGAACAAAATTCTTGCAAATGCCAGAGGTGGAGAAGCATGCTTTTAGTCCCAGCACTTGGGAGGCAGAGGTAGGAGGATGGCTGTGAGTTTGGGCCCACCCTGAGACTACATAGTGAATTCCAGGTCAGCCGGAGCTAGAGTGAGACCCTACCTCGAAAAACAAAAACAACAACAAATAAAAAACACTCCCAAACTGAATTCAACAACACATCAAAAACATTATTCACCTCCATGTAGGCATTATCCCAGGGATGGTTCAACATATGAAACTTGATTAATGTAACCCATCACATAAATAAACTTTAAAAAAAAAACCACATGATCATTTCAATCGATGCATAGAAGGCCTTTGACAAAATTCAACATCATTTCATGAACATGCTGAAGAGACTGAGCATGGAGGGCTTATACCTCAACATAAAAAAAGACAATATACACAACACCCAAAGTCTGAATCATATACTCTAGCCCAAGCAATAAAACAGGAGAAAGACATAAAAGGGATACAAATCAGAAAGGAAGAAGTAAAACTATCCTTTTTTGCAGATGACATGATCCTATATATAACAGACCCAAAGAATAGTACCAGTAAACTCCTGAAGGTAATAAATTCCTTCAGCAAAGTGGCAAAATACAAAATTGGATAAATACATGTTAAAAAAAAGAAACCAGATCCACTCCTCTCACCATGCACAAAAGTCAACTCCAAATGGATTAAAGACCTCAATATAAGACCTGAAACCCTGAAAACCCTGGAAGAAAAAATAGGGGGAACTCTCCATGATATAAGAGTGGGGAAAAACTTATTGAACATTACTCCAGTAGCCCAGGAAATTCATCAATCACTCGACCAATGGGATCTAATGAAGCTAAAAAGCTTTTGTACGGGCAAACATAACATACACAAAGCCAATAGATTCCCAGCAGATTGGAAGAAAATCTTCGCCATTTACATCATGGAGAGAGGTCTAATATCAAGAACCTACAAAGAACTCAAAAAAATTAAGTAATGAAAGTTCAAACACCCCACTCAAAAAATGGGGCAGTGCACTCAACAGGGAATTCCCAGAGGAGGAAATACAAATGGCCAATTCTCACTTAAGAAAATGTTCAACATCCTTAATCATCAGGTAAATGCAAATCAAAACAACTATGAGATTCCACCTTACTCGAGCAACAACGGCAAATATTTAAAAATCTAACAAAAATAGATGTTGGCAAGGATGGTGGGAGTGCAAACTAGTACAACCACTATGGAAATCAGTGTGGAGACTCCTGAAAAAGATGAAAATAGAACTACCAACTGACTCAGCTATCCCTCTACTGGGCATCTACCCTCAAGGCTCCTCTCTCCAATATAGAGACATTTGCTAAACCATGTTTATAGCTGCTCAATTCACAATAGCTAAGAATTGGAATCAACCCAGGTGCCCATCACTAGACAAATGGATATCAAAGGATTTATACATATACACAATGGAATTCTACTCAGCAATAAGGAAAAATAACAGGAAAGTGGGTAGATTTGGAACAGATTGTACTCATTAAATTTACACAAGAATAGAGACAAATGCCACATATTCTCCTTCATCTGCAACTCCTAATCAGGCTAAGGTTGAATAGTCAGCAAACCTGACATGCAAATCCAGGGACAGACAATGGGGATGGATAGGATAAGGAGAGGGAATGGGGGGGGGGAGGAAGAGATATATAAAACTAAATCCAAAATAAATTGATACCACAGAATCCTTACTAGAACCCTCCAAAGGAATATGGGGGTATCATCTGGTAAGAGCTCTGAAGAGGGTGGGATGAAGTCTAATCCTAATAAAATTGGCTCTGGCTTTTAATTCCCTGTATCAAAAACTGGTTACATCTCACATTGAGCTGTTGATCTGAGAGACCTACGAGGTCCCCAAAACAAGACAGGCTTTTGTCAAAGCACTTGATTACTCTCCCGAGGTAAAAGATAAGACCCTATTGCTATAGAAAGCAGAGGTTGCTGGCACACAATACTGAGAGACTTGGCTGGAATATGGAAGGAAGCCAGTTTCCAGATGGTTGCCCTGTATAGTGCTGGAATGTGCTACATGAGCTGGCAGTGGAAACTTGCCAATGATTTTGGGAGAAAGCAGAGGATACTGCTATATGACAGTGACCAGCATGGCAAGAAATACATACCTGTGCAATAGAGGCACTCAACCTATACATAATCAACAGCTCTCTGATTGGCTAAAAGATCAGCTCATTGGCAAGGAACTGGGATCCAAGCAAAATTCCTATGGAGATCAAGATTCTGGACTATAAGGGGAAGCTCACTAACCATGGGCCTACAGAGAGGCTACACCTATTATAATCTTGCCAAATTAACAATGTCTATTTTTACCACTCAGCAGATATTCCACTTTCTTGCTCACTAGTTTTTCACTACTCATTCTTTTGTGCTGAATGTAAATTTTACATAAATTTCAATACCAAAAAGAGAATATCTTAAAGATATAAGATTTTATTATTGTCTATCAAATCATATAAAATAGAAATTTTACATAAGCTATGAATTCAGAGACTGAAGAAAATGTTTCTCTCATACTCACTGGTTTCAATTATGTACCACATTCTTGGGCTATAATGCTGAGAATTTTACCAATTTCAATTGTTTATGAATAAGTGATATAGAGTTTAGTGACCATTTTTCTTTCATATCTTAGAAAGTGAAGTGTTTTGAAGAAACTTGAACATCAGTACAAATGGCATTTGAACTATTTGTACAGGACTTTTATATTTTGCAAAGTACTTAAACATCACTTTCTTTGAATCTCATAAAGACCAGAAGGTGTTTTTTGCCCATTACCTAAGTATGGACTGAGGAATGTCCATAAGCCATTGCTAAGTAGTACAGATATAATCCTAAGTCTACTGAATTATAAAATACATCCAAAATATTCTGATTTTATTTAAAGCAATCAGTACATAATGCTTCTAACAGAGATGAGCGTCTAAGGAAGGAATGGCATGCTACTTACAACTAATCAGCCTCTAGATTTTAAACCACTCACTAAACGCTGCAATTCTACCTCATGTTTTTGATTGCTGCTCCTTCTGTCAGCATGCCAATCCCAAAAGATACTCTATCTCTTGAGTATTTATAAGTGAGGCACAATCAAGACATACTTAAATTGGACAAAAGATTTGAGAAGACTGCTCAACGAAGATACAAGAATTGCTAGCAAGCACATTAGTCACAAGGAAAATACAAACTAAAATTTTAATGAGATATGTTGGTATTGCTAAATGGGACATGGAGGACAAAGGGTTAATGATGTTTGAACAGGTTTGAAACCCCGGTAAACCGGTAGGCGTTTCGCCAGCTCCATCCTCAACCCTAAAACTCCTGACCCCCTGAGCAAGCCAAAGGAACCCAGCGTTCTCACTTCAGCATGACTGGCAATGGGTGTCAGACCCAAGTAACAAATTTCTCTGTGGCTAGAATCACATATTTCCTGCCACTCAGGGCCCCCAATTATACAAATTAGGTATTCACAGGTTGTCTGCACTCACCTATCCCCTTGCAGAATGCCCACTCATCACCCTGCCTGACCAATCCCCTTGCCCTCCCCTGCTCCTCATCCTCCTGGCTTTTCTCTATAAATGTAAGCTCTCCCCTTTCAATAAATGACACATGGATACACGATACATATCTGCTCGCGTCTGTGTCACGAGAGCATCCTCTCATCCACCCCCAGCTCTGTGGAACTGCCCTGAGACAGCGAAGCAGCTGCCCGTGGCTGCAGCTTCCAACTGGCTTCTCTCTCTCTCTGGTAGCTGACAGCGCCCCGGAGGAGAAACGACAAGATATACTAAATACATATACAAATAGCTATAATAAAAATTAAAGACCATATTAAGTGTTGACCAAGATGTGCAGAAACGGAACCTATAGCTAGAGGGAATGGTAAATGACTCAGCCACAGCTCTCAAAAAGTTAACAAGTTTCCTGGTGTCAACTTCATGGTGGGAAAAAGAGTCCTCTGAGTGACTATGGAGGCCTGCCCAGTGATGGATCCTGGGGGAAGGTGGGGAGCAGGGGGCATGGACCTGGCTGAGAGCACAGATGAGACAACTTTTAGAATACAAATTGATGATTGATATAAATGAAAAAAAAAACAAAACAAATTGAAACTAAAATTGAAAGCCTGGAAAATGAGATTGAAGATGTGAAAAGTGCTTTTGAAAAAAAATTTTGTCTTGATCAGAATGCAACTTTCATATGCACTAATGAACACAATCAAAGACATGGTCACTAGAAAGTAGTGAGTTCATGGATGGCCTGAAACATACTAAAACTAAATAAACTAGGCATAGTGGCTCACACCTTTAATCTCAGCACTGGGAGGCAGAGGTAGGAGGATTCCCTGAGTTCAAGACCACCTTGAGACTATATAGTGAATTCCAGGTCTGCCTGGACTACAGTGAGACCCTACCTTGAAACTCACCCCCTCAAAAAAAACTGACAATTGGTCACAAGCTTCAGGAAGAAAGCTTTAGACAGACAAAGAAAGAAAGAAAAGAAAAACAGAAAGAGGAACTGGGCAGTATAGAAACTCTGACAAGATAAAGACCATACAAACTAGAGATGGAAATATAAACTCCTACAGTTGTCAACATGTATTACAGAACCTCATTTTAGGAAGTCAACTGGTCCAAGGACTCTGCCTCAAGGGTTCTGCAGCATGAGAAGAATCTCACCTTGATCTAATGATGCAATTTTGGCAGTTTTCAGTATTTTTGTCCTTGATATGTCATTTAAACATCAAATTTCAAGAGAAATATATTAGTATGTTTGGAACCAGTCTAATGTTGCAATTTTTGGCTTGAGTGACAGTATAGTGTGGACTGTTGGGTTTAAAATATTATCATTAAAGTAATCTGTATATGCTAAAAAAGTTTGAAGATCTCCATCTTGGAAGGAGTACATCTAGTCCAGCTCCCATAGACTATGGACATTTTTTCACAATATTCTTGGCAGTCCCATCTCTTATTGAAAATTCTTCTATGCATCTATGCATTGGTTCATTAACCCAAATGTTAGAAAAGTATTAAAAAAAACTTAACTATCTTCATCCGGGTTTGGTGGTGCAGGCCAGTAATCCCAGAAAGTGGGGAGACTCACACAGAAGGATGAGTTCTAAGTCAGCCTAGACAACTTAATGAGACCATGTTTCAAAATTTAAAAAATAAATTAAAAAATAAAATAAAAAAGGGTTTAGTGGAGCTGGAAAGATGACTTAGCAGCTAAAGGAGCTTGCTTGCAAAGCCTGATGGCCCAGGCTTCAATTACCCAGTACCTACATAAAGCTAGACACACAAAACAAAACATCCAGTTGGAGTTTTTCTGCAGTGGCAAAAGGCCCTGGTATATGTGCTGGCACACACACGCACACGTGCACTTTCTCTCTCTCTCTCAAATAAAAGCATAAGAAAAGCCAGGCATGGTGGTCATCATCACCTATGGGTGATTCTTTAAATGGCTATTTCTGTCAAGCATTATTATTTGTAAAATCATATTTCAGTATCAGTATAGTTTTTATTATTTTATTATTATATTCTAGGATACAAAATAATTCAAATAAAACTTACCTCACTCTTTTTACTAATATTATCTGTAAATGAAAAAAAAAGTGAGATTTCACAAGAAGGAATTAACAATGGTTTAAACTGTTAATTTACATTTTAGCAAATGTTTTAACATTTAAAAAAAACAAAGTAAAAGAACATAGATATGGAAGAGTATGCCTACTTATGTTAGGGGTAATCAAGTGATCTGATACTTAACTGTGTTGGTTTTGTTGTCAGCTTGACCATTTTAGTAATCTTGGGTGGGTCTCTGAGAATGTTCACAGGGAGGCAAGCCATCTCAGTAGGGGGAAGGATGTAAATGGGCTCAGGAAAACTAGAAACAAACTTTCTTTCCTGGAAGGACAGTGCAGGAGCGAAATTCTAGAGACTCAGGGAGTCAACAAGTCTGGGAAAGGGTTGCAAGACCCCATCCTAAGGCTATATAAAGGGGAAGGAATTCTCTCCTGGCCCCTGCCTGTTTTACTTGTGTATATGGTGTTGGTGATGGGTTTCTCTCTGCTTGGACCTGTCAAAGGAGGCCAGCCTCTTTCACCATTATGGAACTTCCCCTGGATCTGTAGCTTCAATAAATCCTTTCCTCTCGTAACTGTGCCTGGTTTGGAGATTTATCTCAGCAGCATGTGGCTGACTATGACATTAACCATGTTCTGTGTAGGAGTAGAAAATTTCCAAAACAGCTTATGACCAAGAATCTAAAGATGGTCTAGTCCAAAGCTTCAGTTCATTAGAACACTACATAAATGTAGTAAATACCAAAATCACAATATTCACATCAAACTACCAATCCTGGTGGGTCATATTGAAGAGGGGTTTGGGAGATGGTTCAATGATTAAAGCTGCTTGTTCCTCAAGTCTGCTGACTGGAGTTTTGATCCCTTCACTCCCATTAAAGTGGACACAAAGAGGTGCATGCATCTATAATCTCAACAAGTCTAGAGCAATGGGAGGCAGAGTCAAGAGAATCTCAAAGCTCATGGGCTACTTACTCTAGCCTTCTCAGCAGCAAACAACAAAAGAGATCCTTGTCTCAAAACAAGGTGGAAGGAGAGGACCAATACCCCAAGGTTGTTCTCTAACTTCCACAAGCATACCACAGCATTCATAGGCCCATACATACATTTGTGATGGTTTGATCCAGGTGTTCCCCATAAACAAAGGTGTTCTTAATACTTGACCCTCAGCTGATGGCAGTTTGGGTACTGGAACCTTGTTGGAGGAATGTTTTCTGGGGCAGGCTTACAGGGGTTATAGCCAACTTCTCCTTGCCAGTGTTTGGCACACATTCCTGCCACTGTTTGCAGTACTGTGGCAGGCAGAGGTGATGTCCCCTCTCTGCTCATGCCATTGTTTTCCCTACCATGATAGAGCTTCCCCTAGAGTCTGTGAGCCAAAATAAACCCATTCTTCCACATGCAGCTTTTGGTTGGGTTCTTTTCTGTGCAGCAATGAGAAAGTTATCTACAGCAACATCATACACACACACATATACATACACACACATACACACACATATATATATATATATATTCACGAAAGTAACTTGAAGAGATATACCCATAAATGTCTGAAGACGTTATTCCTGATCTCATAAAAACTAAATCATTCTGTGCACAAGGACAAAAAGTTCTGCTTTGTTTGAGGCAGCATCTTACTATGTAGCCTAGGCTGGCCTGGAACCTATGATCTTCATGCTTCAGCATCCTAAGTACTGGGGTTATAGGTGTGCATGGCCCAACACCTGGTAATAACATTCATACTACTCAAAAAGTGCTAATGTCAAATTTCATTTTCAGTAAGTTTTAGAAAAGTTACAAATTTAGAAATATGAAAAAGTTAGTTCCTGCAGGGCTTTACTAATTTATTTAAAGGTTGTTTGTTTGTTTGTTTGTTTTTCGAGGTAGGGTCTCACTCTAGCCCAGGCTGACCTGGAATTCACTATGTAATCTTAGGGTATCCTCAAACTCATGGAAATCTTCCTACCTCTGCCTTCCACATGCTGGGATTAAAAGCATGTGCCACCATGCCCAATTTGATTTAATTTTAACTCCCAAGTAGTTTTCTCTAAACAAATGGCTATGGCTGAAATCTTTGTTCTCTATAAAAATCATGTTAAAATTTAATTATATTGAAACAGTATTAAGATACAGGAATTTTAAGAGCTGATTAAATTATGCAGGCTCCACCCTGGCAGGTAGGATTGGGGCCATGAAAGGATGAGTCTGACTTCCCTGTTACACAGCTCTTTCCTCTGAATTGAAACATTTCCTCCTGGAAAGAAAAGGGAGGCTCACAAGACTAGAAGCTAACAAAATTTAAAGACTCTTAGTCTATCCATGGTCCCCTGTCACAAGGACTGATCCAGACGGCTCATGGAGGAGGTTATCCAATTGAGGGGGGTGGGGAGGGCAGTGGGGAATTGGGGATAACAACTCATTGTTTGCCCACTAAATGTTGTAACTCATTGTGGACAATAAAAAAATTAAAATAAATAAATAAATAAAACAAAAACAAAACAAAACAAAAAAAATTTAAAGACTCAAGAAGCCCCTCTCTGAGGTGGTATAAGCAATGAGTAGTTGCGGTGGGGGGGCTCTTAGGTGGAGCTGTCTGTAAACTGGGCAGGGAGCTCTAGGAGTGCAGCTCGGTGGGATTTTTTTTGGTGATGCAGGTACCTTAGAGTTACCCATGCAGGAGGGTCACCAGTTTAGACTTTAATGGAATCTTTTTGGTTTTTTATTGATGCCCTATGTCGGGTGAATAGGCATTTGTTCATGTCTCCCCAGAAAAGCTGCACAACACCCCTTTTTGTCTGACAGATGGTGACACAGATATTGAACTCCTCCAACTTTAGAACTATGAGCTAGTAAATATTGTCCATTCTTAGGTATTCTATGGTGGTAGCATGAAATGAACTGAGATGTAGATTTTCTTCTTTACAGTCTAAATGGTACATTAGAAAACCTTTTAATTTAACTTAAAAAATGAAGCCGGGCGTGGTGGCACACACCTTTAATCCCAGCACTCGGGAGGCAGAGGTAGGAGGATTGCCATGAGTTCAAGGCCACCCTGAGACTCCATAGTGAATTCCAGGTCAGCCTGGACTAGAGTGAGACCCTACCTCGAAAAATCAAAAAAAAAAAAATGAGAAAAGTACTTACAGTTATAAAAAGACTTAAAATGGGGCTGGAGATATAACTTAGTTGGTACTAACATGCACAGAGTACTGCATTTGAACTGTAGCACCCCATAAACGAGGTATGATGGCACAGTTGTACCTCAAATCCCAAGGCAGAGGTAGGAGGATCAGAAATTTAAGGTCATCCTCAGCTACATAGTGAGTTTGAGGCTAGTTTTGGTTATATGAAATCCTTTTTCAAAAGAGAGACTTATAAAGGTTCTAGTATATCAGATACTGTATATACATTACCTTCACACTGAAAATCTTTTAGTGACACTGTGAGAGGTTTGTCTTTTCCTTGATGATTCTTTCTTTTATCTTTTTTATTTGTAACTTTTGACTGAGTTGAAGCATTTTCAGAATTTTCATAATCCTAAAAAGAATTATCAACAATAAGTTTGGCTTATAAATTTTAACATTAATTCACCAAAAGGTTATAAAGGCTTTACTTTACCTTTAAAGATAAGAGGACTCAAAACTTAGTTGAGCCAAATTGTACAAAAGGATACCTATTTACTTATTGCTTATACTCTCAATTAAAAACATTAAAATAAAATTTAGAACATTACACCTTGGTTTATAAGCCTCCCATTGCCAATTCCTTATTCTTCCCTTCAAGACTAAATTTAAAAGAATAATTTATACTTAATTTCCACTCTCACCCCACTGAAATGTGGCTTCTTTTATTCTCTAACATTAAAATCATCTCCTCTTAACTGCCAAATCCAAAAGACATTATTTTTTTAACCAACTTTTGGTTTTCTCAACACATTACTGATGATTCCTAAATTTCCATTACTGGCGTCTTTTCTTAACTGCCCTTTCAAAATTCACTTGCTGTCTACCCTCAGCCCATTCTTTACTTATTCTTTTTTTTTTTTTTTTTTTTTTTGGTTTCTCGAGGTAGGGTCTTGCTCTAGCCCAGGCTGACCTGGAATTCACTATGTAGTCTCAGAGTGGCCTCGAACTCATGGTGATCCTCCTACCTCTGCCTCCCAAGTGCTGGGATTAAAGGCGTGCGCCACCACGCCCGGCTTTACTTATTCTTATGCTTTAATATGTTTGTTCAAGTACAGAATTTTAACTTCTTACTTTGACACTAATTGTGTATGCAAAGACACACTCAGCATCTCCACACTATGGGCTTATAGTTCCATGCAACTGTGCTGCCTTCCCTAATGGTTCCTTTATAAGAACTCTGCTACCATCTACACAGCTGTTAACATCAGAAACTTCTCCTATTCTTGCCCACTCTTCCTACATACCTTACATGCAAATTAAGTTACTTCCTGTTGAGTTTACCTCCTAAATATCTCTTCAATTTCTTGTTTTTATATCTTCTGTCATTCCCCTATCTTCTTTTTCTTGGACAACGAAATAGTCTCTAATTTTAGTCTCTCAATCCATCTCTATACTGCTACAGAGCCTGAGTTTCTAAAATAAAAACCTAAAATCAATCTAACCAAACACATGAGGTTCTTTACCGCCTATCCATAGTAGCAGCATTTCCAGTCCCTAAATTATACTTGTTACGCTTTTCACACATATTGCTCGAGTAATTGCCATGTCTTCCCTGAGAATGCCTACTTCCTTCTGGTCCACTCGTGAACTTCTACTAATCTATCAAGACTTCAATAATCTTTTCTGAAAAATCCAAACCCATCAGCACTGGGAAGGCTTCTTCTCTTTTAATCCCACTGCACTAAGCATAGACTCTACAAGTAGTGTACACTATAGTCATATCTATGTCTCCTTGCACTAAGTCAAGGGATGGACCATGTGCCTAGCACATTTTGCTATTTAATAAGTATTAGTGAGTGATAAAAGAATCTTGAATTTTTCTTTCTTTCTTCCTTTCCCTCTCTCCCTTTCTTCACCTCCTTCCTCCCTCCATTCCTTCCCTCTTCCCTCTCCCCCTCCCCCTTCCTACTTCCCTTCCTGGTTTTTGAGACAGGGCCTCACTCTGTAGGCCAAACTGGTTTGGAACTCATTGTATAGCCTATACTGGCCTCAAACTCATGGCAATCCTTTTTATCTCAGCTTTCTAAGTTCTAGGACTACAGATGTGAGCCAGCACAAGAGAAATTCCACTATTCTGTTTGTTTTTATAAAGGCAGGGTCTCGTTCTAGCTGAGGCTGACCTGGAATTCACTATGTAGTCTCAGAGTGGCCTCAAACTCATGGCAATCCTCCTACCTCTGCCTCCCAAATGCTGGGATTAAAGTGTGCACCACCAAGCCTGACTCACTCTTCTTATCAGAAAATGTCAATGCTTCTGGGTCCTAAGCCTATGCATATGGCAAGAAAACTGACTAGGAAACATCATTTCTTATAAACACTGTAGTGTTTCAATGTAAAATGTCCCTCATAGCCTTGTGTGTCTGTGATTAAACCTCATACATAATCACCAGTTTGTGGCGGCTTTAGTAGGCAGAGCCTTGCTGGAGGGGGTGATAAATGCTTACAAAAGGGGCTGGAGAGATGGCTCAGCGGTTAAGGCACTTGCCTCCAGTGCCTAAGGCCCTGGGTTCAATTCCCCAGGACCCACATAAGCCCGACCCACAAGGTGGTGGCCCTGTGCATGTTCTTTCTCTCTCTCTCTCTCTCTCTCTCCCTCTCTCTCTCTCTCCTTGAAAAATGAATAAATAAAATAAAATAAAAAGAATGATTCACATTACTGTTTTTAAAAAATGCTTACAAAAGTAACACACATCAGAAATGACTTCCCACCTACTTTAGTTTAGTACTATATCTCTGGCAGACAGTCTTTTTTTTTTTTTTTTTTTTCAAGGTAGGGTCTCACTCTAGCCCAGGCTGACCTGGAATTCACTATGTAGTCTCAGGGTGGCCTTGAACTCATGGTGATCCTCCTACCTCTGCCTCCCAAGTGCTGGGATTCAAGGCATGCACCACCACGCCCGACATTCTGGCAGACAGTCTCTTTATGGATGCTTATATGCTGAAATATGTTTATTCAAAGTTTAAAATCTACTTTTGTGAAAACAGGGCTGGGGGTTGACCTCATATATGCTACTCACACAATTTATCACCAAGCTACACTCTCAGCCCAGTAAATGTACTATATCACTTAAAATTAAAACAAATCATCTAACATAAATTTTCTTCCCTTCAGCTTGGTTGGAGGAACTTTAAGCATTCCAAATCATCCAATAAGGCTTGGTCCACATATTTCTGTTCTCTCAAAGTTTGAAGAGAACAGGAGTTTTTAGGACAAAATTATTTTTGTTTTGTGGTCCTAGGTTTCAAACCCAGGGCCTGACGCTGAGTTACAACCCCACACTGAAAGAGAACTTTTATGTAAAATTCAGGAAAGTTAGTCCTAACCACTGACCACTTAAAACTTCTGAAATGTTTAAATCAATAAATACGTAAATACCTTTTTGTGCTCTTCATATTCTAATTTACTTAGCAACAGTGCCTTCTCAAGATCAGCTTCAAACATTTCAGATGTCAGCTAAAAAAAAAAAAAGTTTCACAATAAACATAGTTTTGTGTATGTGTGTGTGTGTGTGTGTGTGTGTGTGTGTGTGTGTGTGTGTAGTGTAGGCCAAAGATCAATGTTGAATGTCTTCTTCAATCTCTATTTTTTTAAGGTATATTGGGAGACTTTATTTAAAAGAGAATGGGCAGTTACAGAGTTTTCCAGCCACCAGTGTGGAGAGAACACATGGGAGAGGGTTTAACAAAATCTATGCTGTTGAGCCAAACAAGCAAAAGAAGAAAAGATAACAGAGGGCTCCCATCATGAGGAAAAAGGTTCATGTGGGGAGATCTTGAGCCCCCCATTAGGCCAGAGTGAGGAAAGGCCTTATCTTTCCAAGGCCTGGAAATTTAGAAGTCCTCCTCCTAGGATGCCATGTGGGAAGAAGAGCTCAATCTCTATTTTTTTGAGACAGGTCTCTCACTGATCCTGGCCAGCAAGCCTGTCTCTGCCTCCCCACTATAGGCACCCACTACCATGCCCAGCTTTTTAGGTGGATGCTGAGGATTGACCTCAGAGCTTCATGCTTGTTCAATAAGCACTTTACAACAGAACCATCTCCTCAGCCCTACAATAAACATAGTTTTTTTAATATCACACTTACAAAATAATGATGATATATGATAATATATACAGAAAAAGAAAACAAATACATTTTTAAAAATCAATAACTTTGGTTGTCCAAAGTTATTTAAACATACTATACCATGAAACCCTGTATTGTATAGAAGATATGAAAGCACAAACTTCTACTTAGAAGATTTCTATTTCCCCTTTCATTGTTAATTATCACACACACACATAAATGTAAAATATAACCTTAGTTTTAACTTTAATGAAAATTTTGTAAGTACAACAATATTGTAATATATGTCAAAGAGCATCTAACTTGGGACAACAAAAATTTTAACTGATTATTACTGAAACATAATACTGAAAAATAACTCAGCAAGAATAATATACCACTTTCCTAAAGGCAGACAATCCACAGGTAATGAGACGTTGAATAAGGTGACTAATGTCCTTGTACATTCTGGTTATTTTTCTAGAATAGGCTGTATTCTTTTGTTCTAAAAATGATAAGTTATATAGTTGTCTTACATTTAAATTTAATACTCTGTTAAAATGATTCCTTATGTTCTGTAGCTATTGGTTCTTCTTCATCCTCACTCATTCTCACCTTACTTATTTTTTATAATCGTGTTCTTATCATCTTCCAATCAAACTACTCTCCACAAGGATTACTCTTCCTGACTGCCACAGAGATCTGCAGCAGTAGTTGAATAGGTGTTGGGTTGTTATTCGTCATTGGGAATAAGGTGAGAATGTTTGCAGCTACACATAAAAAGTGCCGCAAGAGAGGCTGGGAAGAGTGCTCAGTGGTTAAAGTGCCTGCAAATCCATTGGCCCATCCACATAAAGTTGGATACAAAGTGATGTACACATCTATAATCCCTCCTGACCTGCCTCCAGGAATGGGAGGTGAAGCCAGGAGAATCCAGAAGCTAGTGGGCCAGCTAGGCTTGTACACATAAAATGGCAAAACTAAAAACCAACAAGGGAGACCTTGTCTTGAGCAAAAAGTGAAAAGAAAAAACAAGCACCCCAAGGTTGTCCTCAAGCCTCCACACTTGTGCTGGGCATGCACGTGTATACGCATGCACACACACACACACACACACACACACACACACACACAATTTAAAGCTGGGCATGGTGGCTCATGTCTGCAATTCCAGCAGCTCAGAGGCAGAGGTAGGAGGATCATCACAAATTTGAGGCTAGCCTGAACTACACAGCAAGGCCTTATCTCAAAAAGCCAAAAAGAAAAAAAAAACTACAAAAATACACATCCTGAAGCCAGGAATAGTGTCTCACACTTTTAATCCCAGCATTTGGGAGGCAGAGGTAGAAGGATTACCGTGAATTCCAGGCCAGCCTGGGATTTACAGAGTGAGTTTGTTCTAGGTTAGCCTGGGCTAGCATGGGACACTGCCTCAAAAAACAACAACAACAATAACAACAACAACAAAAAAGTACAAATCCTGGGCTTGAGTACATTATTTGTGCCTATGTATGTCTCTCCAGAATACAACATATATTCCAATATTCTCTGTTGCAGCAGGACAACAGAATACTCTATACTACCCAACACAACACTCAAGTGCCATCACCAGCAACAAAAGGTAAGGATAAAGTGATCCAATTATTTTTGTTCTCCTATGAATTAAATTTGGGGATACAAGATGAAACACATAATGTTTAATCATAATTGCAGCTCTTGAAAAGTAATAATCATTAGTTCTTACCTCTGAGTACCTCGGAATCTCTTATTTTCTAACTTTCCTAAAGCCTAATTTTCCAGGTGTTGATTCAAATCTATGGATTATTCAATAAAAAAGTTTTCAAGGTGGGGGTCTCACTATAGCCCAGGCTGACCTGAAATTCACTATGTAGTCTTAGGCTGGCCTTGAACTCACAGCGATTCTCCTTCTGTCTCCAAATGTTGGGATTAAAGGCCACCACATCTGGCCCTCAATACATTATTTTTGCCTAAATTAATAAGAGTCATTTCTGTTGCTTAGTGATTTAAAATAAACCAATAGCAAAAGGGAATCAAAAAGGGATCTCAAAAACTAGTACAATTATTAATACTCTTCCTAATTGAAGTCATCCAATCCTTTGCTGAGACTACGTAGGTCTGCACCCAGGAGCACGAATCTAACATAGAAAATTACCATTAGAATTAAAGTGGAGGAATAGCACGATGGTTCAGCAGGTGAGTATGCTTGCTGCATAAATTGAGGATGCGAGTTTGATTCCCAGCACCCACAAAAAGCTGGGTCTGGCCATGCATGTCTATAACCCCATCAATGGGAGGGAGGCAGAGACAGGAAAGTTGCTAGGGCTCCCGATTCCAGCAGTCTAACCAAAAAATGAGGAACTTGAGGTTCAGTGAGAGACTGTCTCAGGGTAACAAGGCGGCAGGGCAACAGAGAAGAACATTTGACAGCTTTCTCTGGCCTCTGCATGTGTGCACACAGGGTGCATGCATCTACACACATGTGCATTCATTCACACATACACATACCACACACACTACACATAAACCAAAAACACAACTGAAATTGAAAATAATGGAACATACTGACTAAGCCCACAGTATATTTTACATTTTTCTATAGAATTGAAAATTCATTTAATCCAAATGAATAATTAGCAGGAAAAAAATATTTTAAATTTAAATTGCTATACAGATGGGAATTCAAAACCAGAGCAATAAAGTGACAAAATGGGATTCATGTGGTTATATTAAAAAAGTCTAAATCAATTTCTGTACCTACAGTAAATACAAATTGTATCCTTATAACTTAAGATTTAATGACAGTCCTAACAAAGAAAAAGTAACAAATAAAAAAGCTTGTTAATTTGCTTGTTAATTTTAAGTCAGTACTTAATTATGGAAAGAGAATTTGTAATTATTACCAATATGTCATATTGATATCCAATATTGCTTGGATTGATATTCCAAGCAAGCACCTCCTTGTTCCTTGAACTGATATTCCAATAAAGTAGTAAGCAGAAGATTAGAAAGACAGAAATCTGTCAAGATATCAATATTTTTCACTTTAACTCACAAAATTTAAATGCTAATGTAGGGTTGGAGAAATGGCTCAGTGGTTAAGGCACTAGGCTCCAGTGCCTGAGGCCCCCCGGTTCAATTCCCCAGGACCCACAAAAGCCAGACCCACAAGGTGGTGGCCCTGATGCTCTCTCTCTCTCTCTCTCTCTCTCTCTCTCTCTGCTTGAAAAATGAATAAAAACATTTTAAAAAATAAATGCTAATGTAGATTATTCTAATAGAAAAATGAAAACTGAATGAAGTCAATTTTTTATTATTTTTATTTTTTTCCAAGGTAGAGTTCTCACTTTAGCCCAAGCTGACCTGAAATTCACTATGTAGTCTCAGGGTGGCCTTGAACTCATGACAATCCTCCTGCCTCTGCCTCTGGAGTGCTGGGACTAAAGAAGGCATGCACCACCATACCCAGCTATGAAGTCAAATTTTTAAAGTAAAAAAATAAGGCTCTCCCCAGCATTTTATCCTAATTGTAATAGTTAATTAATAATTAATAATTGGTGGTGCTGGGATCAGACCCAGGGTGTGGAGCCATGACAGGCAAGCAATTTAACATTGAGCCAAACCCCTACTCCTTAAAATCACTTTTTAATTATTGGCATGAAATTCCAGAGAATCAGGAAGCCATTAAGTCTGGGAAAGGGTTACAAGACTCCACCCTAAGGCTATATAAAGGGGAAGGAGATTTCTCTCCCTAGCCTCCTGCCTGTTTGCTGCTGTGTATGGTGTTGGTGATGAGTTTTTCTCTCTGCTTGGACTTGTGAAAGGGGACCAGCTTCTTTTACATTTTGGAACCTCCCCTGGATCTGTATCTTCAATAAATCCTTTCCTCCCCATAAACTGTGCCTGGTGTGGAGATTCATCCCAGCAGTGTATGGCTGATGATGACAGTTTTGGTACCAGGAGTGGGTAATTTTGTTGAGATGAATCTGACCATGTGGATTTTGGTCTGGAACTTGTGTGCTGGAAAAATGAATATGGACTTCATACTTGGAACTAAAGATGAAGATGCCTTCCAGAGCAGTAAGCCAAGTTTTATGGGCTATTTTGATGAGAATTTAGAAATGCTAAGTGTAGAGAAAATTACATTTGGAGGCTTGACTTGTACACATTCTAAGGAAAAGGAGAGACTACAGAAAACTTTGTTGGAACAACGTAACTGGAATAAAGGATGGATACATTCTGCTGCCTGTGTCCAGAGAGTTTGATCAAGGTTGTATTTAAGAAAAATAGACTGTTGCACTTGGCTAACAATATGGAACTTAAAATTTAAGATTTAAAAAAATTCAAAGTGGCCAGGCGTGGTGGTGCACGACTTTAA
Source organism: Zapus hudsonius (assembly GCA_004024765.1). Taxonomy (NCBI): domain Eukaryota; kingdom Metazoa; phylum Chordata; class Mammalia; order Rodentia; family Dipodidae; genus Zapus; species Zapus hudsonius. Next base: position 8,550 of record PVHP010017681.1, on the reverse strand, counting down.
TCCCAGCACTCGGGAGGCAGAGGTAGGAGGATCACCATGAGTTCAAGGCCACCCTGAGACTACATAGTGAATTCCAGGTCAGCCTGGACTAGATAGAGTGAGACCCTACCTCGAAAAACCAAAAAAAAAAAAAAAAAAAACCAAAGCAAATTTAACTTATTGACACAGATATTTAGGTTACTAAAGCTTCTATTGTCAACACATAAACAATCCTAAAAAACATAGCCTAACTGCTCTACAGTAAAACAATGAAGATGCACTTAATACACCTAATCTCTGACATTATGGTTTATCCCAGTCTGCATCAAACATACTCTGAACATTTATATGAGCTTACAGTGGAACAAAATCATCTAATACAAAACTTATTTTATAATAAGGAACTGAGTCCTAGGTATCAAGTGCTGCACTGAAAGTGAAAAAGAATGGTTATATGGGCAAAAGACTCAGATAGGCATTTAAAAAACATGATGGAATGTAACAACAAAGCACAATATGCAAAAAAACAGCTGGCAACACAGCACATTGTACAGTGATGGTCGTTTACCCTCCTCTGCACAGTTCACTGGGCATTCAGCAGCACTAGAGTATCACACATGGCCCAAGGAAAGGTCAAAATTCAAAAGCCAGGGCTGGAGAGATGGCTCAGCGGTTAAGGTGCTTGCCTCCAGTGCCTAAGGCCCCGGGTTCGGTTCCCCAGGACCCACGTATGCGGGGCCGCAGGGTGGTGGCCCTGGTGCTCTCTCTCTCTCTCTCTCTCTCTCTCTCTCTCTCTCTCTCTCTCTCTCTCTCTCTCTCATCTGCTTGAAAATGAATAAATAAAGTATTAAAAAAATTCAAAAGCCACAAATAGGTTTTACTGACTGGTTATCACTTTGTCATGATTGTGGTCTATCATAAATTAGGGAGCAGTGTATATTGATGTTTGCAAATTGAAAGTTCCTTGTCATTCTCTTTTGTGGTTATGGGAGGAGGAGAAGGAAAACATGCCTAAAGAATGAAGATGCGGGCTGGAGAGATGGCTTGGCGGTTAAGGTACTTGCCTCTAGTGCCTAAGGCCCTGGGTTCAATTCCCCAGGACCCACATAAGCCAGACCCACAAGGTGGTGGCCCTGGTGTTTCTCTCTCTCTCTCTCTCATCTCTCTCTCTCTCTGTATCTCTCTGCTTGAAAATGAATAAATAAAAAAAATTTAAAAAAAAAAAAAAAAAGAATGAAGATGCTAGCAGTGCCTGAGATGGAGGACTTCCAGTTCTCTTCCACTTAGCCTCCTACTCCCTACTCCAGGCGTGGTAGCCCATACCTTTAATCCAAGAGGCAGAGGAGGAGGATCACCATGAGTTGAAGACCAGCCTGGGACTACAGAGTGAGTTCCAGGTCAGCCTGGGCTAGAGTGAAATCTTACCTTAAAAAAAGTGGTAATAAGAAAAAATAAGAAAAAAAATTTAAAAAATGGTAATAAGAATAGAACTGTAAATAATGCAGCTTATAAAAATAATATAAATTTTAAAATGAACAGGATTCTAATGTAGTGAGTGCAGAATAATATGTCTTCTGGAACTAGAGTGATGTCATATAAGTAGATGAAAAGGAAATTACAGGGCTGGAGAGATGGCTTAGCGGTTAAGGCACTTGCCTCCTAAGGCTCCGGGTTCAATTCCCCAGTACCCATATAAACTAGACCCACAAAGTGGTGGCCCTGGCTGGCGCGCTCTCTCTCTCTCTCTCTCTCTCTCTCTCTCTCTCTCTCTCTCTCTCTCTCTCTCTCTCTCTGCTTGAAAATGAATATTTTTAAAAAGGAAATTATAAATAAGAAATTAAGGTGATAAATACATGAAATGTTCATTTATTGAGTCATCCTATTTCCTCCTAGCCACTTTATAAGAAATCTGATCAGGCCGGGGCATGGTGGTGCACGCCTTTAATCCCAGCACTCAGGAGGCAGAGGTAGGAGGATCGCCATGAGTTAAAGGCCACCCTGAGACTACATAGTGAATTCCAGGTCAGCCTAGGCTAGAGTGAGACTCTACCTCGAAAAACCAAAAAAAAAAAAAAAAGAGAGAGAGAGAGAGAAAAGAAATCTGATCAATAGCTTAGAAATATCATAGTTTGTTTCTTTTCCTTTCGTTTTTATTTTTTAAAAATTGGGAGGGGGTTTGAGATAGGGCCTCACTCTAACCCAGGCTGACCTAGAACTCACTCTATAGTCCTGGGCTGGCTTTGAACTCATGGTAATCCTTCTACCTCTGCCTCCAGAGTGCTGGAGTCAAAGGCATGCACCACTACACCCAGTTTTTAATATTTTTAAAACTTATTTATTTGAGGGAAAGAGAGAGAGAAAGAGTATGGGCATGCTAGGGCTTCCTGCCATGGTAAACGCCAGATACATGCATGCATCACTTTGTGCATCTGGCTTTACCTGGGTACTGGGGAAACAAACCCAGGCCATCAGGATTTGCAAGCAAATGCTTTTAACCGCTAAGCCATCATCTCTCCAGCCCTCCTCCCCTTTTTTTCTTGAAACAGGGTCTTGCTATATAGACTAGGGTGGCCTTGAACTCCGATCCTCCAAGTTCATCTTTTTTTTTTTTGTTTCTGGTTTTTCGAGGTAGGGTCTCACTCTAGCCCAGGCTGACCTGGAATTCACTGTGTAGTCTCAGGGTGGCCTTGAACTCAAGGCGATCCTCCTACCTCTGCCTCCTGAGTGCTGGGATTAAAGGCGTGTGCCACCATGCCCGGCTTTCTAAGTTCATCTTAAGCACTAGCTTTATAGGTATATGCCATCATGGCCAGCTGTTTTGTTCATTTTAAAACACTGCCCAGTGACCTGTGGAAATCTTTGCAGATAAAGTATCAAGTAATACTTTCAGCACATAAGCAATAACTGTTGTTGCTCAAGAGCCCAAAACACAGAAGCTTCATTTAAAGTTGGATTCCTCGAGTCAAAAATAGGTACAAATCAGACTATTAACAGAGGATGAAGGCTGGCCACAAAGCTAATGCACCCAAACAGAACCAGAATACACTATCAGGAAAATGCCTCTAACAAAATAAACTGGGGATACTATGTGAGAGAGAAACTGCTATCATATACATGCTAACATGCATTAAGAGGTGGACAACCTCAGGGATATGTGGAGTTTAAATAGATGTGTTAAGAGGAAGAAATATACAATAAGTTGATCTGCTTAATACTAAAAACCTTTGAGGAGAAATGTTTTATTCATTTGTTTTTGAGCTACATATAGCCTTTTATAAAGGTATACTGAGTCACTAACATTAATGCATTGTGAATGAAAAGAGGTGGTACTTGAACAGTATATACACAGACACTTTTTCACAGCCAACAGCTACTGGTAAACAATGTCTCATCTTCTTTAAGTTAAAATAGTAAAAATTATAATAAAACAGAAATAAAGTCAGGCTGGGGAAATGGCTCAGTGGTTAAAGGTGCTGCCTTGCAAAGCTTTGAGAATCCAGGTTCTATCTCCACCATATACATGAAGCCAGGTTTACAAAAGTGGCATCCACATGCATCTTGTGTTCCTTAGCAGTGGAAAGAAACCCTGGCATGTACACATACAAAAAGTTTGGGGGGCTGGAGAGATGGCTTATCAGCTAAAGCATCTGTAGTTCATTTTCAGTGGCAGAAATCCCTGGTACACTTATATTCTCTCTCTCTCTCTCTCTCTGTATCTTTCTCAAGTAAATAAGATATTTTAAAAGTAAAGCTGTCAGGTGTGGTGGCACAATCTTTAATCACAGCTCAGGAGGCAGAGGTAGGAAGATTGTCATGAATTTGAGGCCACCTTGAGACTACATAGTGAATTCTAGCTAAGCCTGGGCTAGAGCAAGACCCTACCTCAAAAAAAAAAAAAAAAAAAAAAGGTGGCCTACATATCAGTTCAAGAAGTTTTCCTGAGAAACTGGAAAGATGACTCAGTATGTAAAATGTTTGCTGCACACAAATGAGGACCTGAGAATGAATCCAGGTCCCATACGGCACTCACTTGTAATACTACCAGTGCTGGGCGAGGGGACAAAGATCGGTGAGAGACCCTGTTTCAAAGAATAAAGGGCAAGATATCTGACTTCAACCTCTGGCCTCTACACATATGTACACACACATGCACCTACACACATATAAACATGCATACACACACATGAACACACACATATGAGCATACACACACATCACACATAAACACAACAAAAAAGTTTTACTGAGCTATCACTCACTTATTTCATATTTATCACATAAAATCCATCTCTGGTGTAAAACATATACTCATTTGATACATACTTCTATGTAAAGAATGGACAGACAATATGAGACTATTTTTCCACAATGAAATTTGTAGGAAGATATAAATGTATGAAGGGAAAAATGAAATTTTTTTTACAGATGCTGTAATAATGCTGCAAAGATCGCCACTACAATTTCTAGTTGCTTTAGCAGCATATCTCAGCAAAGTATAAAGCATATTAAATAACCAGAATTTATCTTTTAGTGTTCATATAGCACAGTTTGACCCTTCCTTCCTGGAACTCACTAAATAACTAAGGATGACTTTGAACTTCTGATCCTCCTGCCTCCACTTCCCAAGTGCTAGGAAAACAGGCATATGCCACCATGCCCAGTTATATGTGGTGCTAGAGATTTAACCCAGGGCTTAGTGCATGCAAGGCAAGCATTCCAAAAACTAAGCCTAATTCCTCAGCATCTAGAGTTAATTCTTCATTAAAGTAACCTTAAGGATATTTTCCTATTCTTTCACTTTTTATTTAGATTTACTTTCTAACTAGTAGGAGCCCAACTTGGAAAATTTTCAAAAAGGATAATGGAAGCCAGGTATGATGGTGCACACTTTTAATCCTAGCACTTGGAAGGCAGAGGTAGGAAGATCACTGTGAGTCTGAGGCCACCCTGAGACTACATAGTGAATTCCAGGTCAGCCTAGGCTAAAGTGAGACCTTACCTAGGGGGAAAAAAAAAAAAAACAACTTTTAAACCAACAACAACAGAAAAAAAAAAGATTAAAAAATAGGATAATGGTGGTGTATTTTTTCAGCTTCTAGGTGTGTATTTCTTCCACACAAACAGATTTCTTGGTCCTAACTTTTTTTGTTGTTGCTGTTTTTGGTTTTTTGAGGTAGGGTCCTGATCTATAGCCCAGGCTGACCTAGAATTCACTACGTAGTCTCAGGCTGGCCTTGAACTCACAGTGATCTTCCTACTTCAACCTCCCGAGAGCTGTGATTAAAGACTTGCACCACCATGCCTGGTGATCCTAATGTTTTATTTCTAGCTTTATAGCAAACCTGATCTTTTGTAGAAAAAAAATTATTGTCTTCTGTGAATGTTTTTATATTTCCTCATTTCTCATTCTTAAAATTTAAAAAGAAAAAAATTGACACAAAATCTTGAGGCAGGATAGAAGGGAAAGGAACCCCTCACTCAATATCTTTTTGAAGCTTCTGGCCAGCAGAGAAACAAGAATTCCAGCATAATTAACAACTACTTAAGGACTTTCTCCCTTTCTAGGCTATAATTCCAACCTGCAATTCTCCAATAATTTCACCCAGAACCTCAGTTAAGAGTAAACCTAGTGGCTCCTGGTTTTATCTCATCAAATTGTGGTGCCTCAGGAGCTACCCTGAAATTTCAACTATCAAAAAGGGAAAAAGAGGTGAGGAGGGAACCAGGTGTGATGGTGCACACCTTTAATCCTAGCACTTGGGAGGCAGAGGTAGAAAAAGTTTGAGACCAGCCTGAAACTATATAGTGAATTCCAGGTCAGCCTGGGCTAGATCAAGACCCTACCTTGGAAAAGGAAGAGAAGGAAGAGGAGGAGGGCAGGATCTTTGGGAGTTCACTGAACAATGGAACTCCAAAAACTTTCTAGAACCCTAATAAACAGTCACCACCAGGACATTTGAGTATGACTCTCCATTGAGACTCCCATACCCTGAATGACTTTCTCTTAGAGTAGCTCACACTCATGGATTCCACTGTGCCTTCATTCTTTCTGAGCACTCCTTTTTAAAAATATCTTTATTATGAATAAGTATATACATTGTATGAACAACTCTTGTGAATGTGTCCCCGTTTCCCTCCTCTCTGCCCTCTACCCACTGGGGTACTTCCTTGGTGCACATACTGGATCTGTTCATAGGTTAGGGGGTTATGAACTGCACCAGAGGGAGCCAGTTTTTCTTTTTTTTTTTTTCCCCCTTTGCTGAGCACTCCTAATACTCGTGCTTAAGTCTGTATTAACATATATTTAATAAAATATATTTAATAAAATTATCAACTCTGCTTCATACTAATTCTTTCTGGAATTCTTTACTGTGTTGAAGCCATGAATCCTGTGTCTGGCCAGAGTTGAGGTCCCTAAAAATTTGGGTGAACTCTTCAGGCTGTTGAAGGTAACAGTGTGGAGCCATGTCTCAGTTCTCTCTCTGCTGATAACCTCAACATGAGCCCAGACTGACCTGAACTCAATAAGCAGTCCCAGCTGGCACTGAACTTGCCATGCTCCTGCCTCAGCATCCTAAGTACTAGGATTAGAGGGGTGTAATATCACAACTAGCCCAAAATTTAAAAATTTAAAGTCTTAAGCTTGAGGAAATGTTTATGAACATTATCTTTACATAATAACTGGTCTATTTGTTTCAGGAACACTGAATCTCCAATTTCCTTCCAGTGTTCCATCTTATCAATTTTTTTTTTTTTTTTTTTTTTTTTTTTTTGGTTTTTCGAGGTAGGGTCTTGCTCTAGCCCAGGCTGACCTGGAATTCACTATGTAGTCTCAGGGTGGCCTTGAACTCATGGCAATCCTCCTACCTCTGCCTCCTGAGTACAGGGATTAAAGGCATGCGCCACCATGCCCGGCCTCATCACATCAATTTTATAGGCCAAATTTATCTCAAATTTTCTTTTAAACTACTGACTCAATTTTATCCAGGGTATGCTCTGTTCTTTGGCTTCTCTATTGTATTTTTAATCAGCTTTATTAACTTTTAAATTTTTTAAATTCATATATCACTTTTATTTTATTTTTTATTTTAATTATTTGGTTTTTCGAGGTAGGGTCTCACTCTAGCCCAGGCTGACCTGGAATTCACTATGTATCTCAGGCTGGCCTCGAACTCATGGCGATCCTCCTACCTCTGCCTCCTGAGTGCTGGGATTAAAGGCGTGTGCCACCATGCCCGGCATGTTTCACTTTTAATTTCTGCTTCTTGGCCACTTTTTCATTTTGGCCCATCATCTTTTCTTTTTTGTTATATAACAAGATTACTCCTTTCACTTTTATAAGTCTAATCCCCTGTTGTTTTTCTCCCCTGTCATTTTTACAAAAGCAAAATACAGGAGCTAAAATTAATTTTTGTTCCCTATATTAAATCTTTTTTCAAAATATGCTTTTCTAATAATACAATTTTTTTTTCTGTAGCAAAAACGTTTCTTTGGCTGACACAAGATGACTAAGGTCAAGTTTTTTTTTTTTGTTTTTGTTTTTTGTTTTCAAGGTAAGGTCTCGCTCTAGCCCAGGCTGACCTGGAATTCACTCTGTAGTCTCAGGCTAGCCTCGATCTCACAGCTATCCTCCTACCTCTGCCTCCCAAGTGCTGGGATTAAAGGTGTGCGCCACCACGCCTGGCTAAGTTTTTAAAAATTTATTTTTATTTATTTGAAAGCAAAGAGACAGAAAAGAGACACACACACAGAGGAAGGGAAGAAGGGAAAATGGGCATGCCAGGGCCTCTAGCCACTGCAAACAAATTCCAGGTACATGTGCCACTCTGTGCATCCGGCTGGGGAATTGAACCCTGGTTGTTAGGCTTTGCAGGCAATGGCCTTAACCATTAAGCCATCTCTCTAGTCCCTAAGGTCAGGTTTTTGCTCCCAAGCAGATGGAAAGGATGCTTCTTCACTGTCTACTGGGTGCTATTTAATTCCAGCTCTCTGATTTTATGCTGAAATCGATGTAAATCTGCATTATTAATCTAGTGATTTAGAAGTAGATTTTACTTTAGCAAAAATCTCTCTTTTTTAAGTAGGGTCTCGCTCTAGCCCAGACTGACCTGCAATTCACTATGTAGTCTCAGGCTGGCCTCGAACTCATGGTGATCCTCCTACCTCTGCCTCCCATCCTCCTATCTTTGCCTCCTAAGTGCTGGGATTAAAGGCATGCACCACCATGGCTGGCCTGCACCACCATGCCTGGCCTGAAAAATCTCTTTTGCATTTGAAATAAGCAGCTGCCTAGAGAAGCCTTCCATACCCTGAATTTCTCATAGTGCTATTGCCTTACTGTCAGGGATTGATCTAGCATATACTACAGGCTTTCTATCTAGCAAATTTATTGCCTATTTCTTCCAAATATAGCTACTTTTGAAAGCTAGGCCTCCTCACAGTAAAATGGACTCCAAGTGGAATACTGTCTACAGGTTCCAAGGCTTGCCTTTTTTTCTTCTTTACCTCTCAATATAATTATCCCAAGATCTGTTTGTTCTACTTCCCATGACCTTGATTACTTACTTCTAA
>PVHP010017680.1:0-34119 GCA_004024765.1 Zapus hudsonius | reverse complement strand
CATCAATGGCCAATTTCCTCTGGGCTATATATCTGGGAATTGTCATCTTTCCAGGTGCCATTGAGGTCTCTTGATGCATGTGACAGCAGCTTGTGGTGTCTTCAGCAATAGGGCCTTATCTTTTGCCTGGGGCAGGTAATCAGGTGCTTTGACAGAAGCCTTTCTTGTTTGGGGGACCTAGTAGGTCTGTCTCATCACCCGCTCAATTTGAGAAGTAACCTATTTCTGGCACAGGGAGTTACCAGCCAGAGCCAATTGTTTCAGAGTTAGGCTTCATCCCAGCCACTACAGGACCCTTCTTACCAGATGATGCCCCCATATTCCTCTAGAAGGTTCTATCATTTATCCTACTGTCCAAGAGTAAGGATTCTATGGTATCAATTCATTTTGGATTTAGTTTTCCCCAGCCCTCCCATTTCCTCCTCCCCCAAATCCTTTCCATCCTGGTTATCTGACTCTCGATTTGCATGCCAGGTGTGCTTGCTGTTCAAGCTTACCCTTACTAGGAACCTCAGATGAGGGATGTAGTGTTTGTCTGTCTGATTTTGTGTGAATTCACTGAGTATGATCTGTTCCAAGTCCATCCACCTTCTTGCAAATTTCATTATGTCATTTTTCCTTACTGATGAGTAGAATCCCACAACTTTGGTATCCATTCATCCTGTTCTGGGCATTTGGGTTGATTCCATTTCTTAGCTATCATGAATTGAACAGCTATAAACATGATTGAGCAGGTATCTTTGTATTGAAGTGAGGAACCTTGAGGGTAGATGCCCAGTAGAGGGATAGCTGGATCCATTGTTAGTTCTATCTTCATCTTTTTCAGGAGCCTCCCCACTGCTTTCCATAGTGGTTGTATAAGTTTGCACTCCCACCAGCAGTGAATGAGGGTTCCTTTTTTCCTGCATCCTTGCTGACATCTGTTGTTGGTAGATTTTTTTAATGATTGTTTTTCTAACTGAAGTAAGGTGGAATCTCATATTTGTTTTGATTCACGTTTCAAAGATGATTAAGGATGTTGAGCATTTTCTTAAGTGAGAATTGGCCATTTGTATTTCCTCCCTTATGAATATCATGTTCAGTTCGCTGCCCCATTTTTTGAGTGGGGTGTTTGACTTTTAAATTATTATTATTGAGTTCTCTGTAGGTTCTAGATATTAGGCTTCTGTCCGTGGTATAGCTGGGGAAGATTTTCTCCCAATCTGATGGTAGTCTGTTGGCTCTGTGTATGGTATGTTTGTCTGTACAGAAGCTTCTTAGTTTTATGAGATCTCACTGGTTGAGTGATTGTTGAATCTCCTGGGCTTTAGGTTTATGTTCAGGAAGATTTTCCCTACTCCCCTTATTTTTTTCTTCCAGATTTTTAAGAGTTTCAGATCTCGTATTGAGGTCTTTAATCTAGTTGAAGTTAATTTTTGTGCACGATGTGAGGAGTAGATCTAGTTTCATTTTTTACATGTGTTTATCCAATCTGTCCAGCACCATTTGTTAAAGATGCTGTCTTTTCTCCAGTGAATATTGTTGGCACCTTTGTCAAAAGTCAAGGTTACTTGAACTAAGAGTAGGCTCTTCATTTTTGTTCCATTGGTCTATCTGTCCATTTTTATGCCAGCACCATGCTATTGTTGGTACTATGGTTTTGTAGTATATCTTTACATCTGGTATGGTGATATCATCCTAGGAGCTTCTTTTGCTGAGAATATTTTTGGATATCCAAGGCCTTCTGCCATTCCAAATGAATTTTAAGTTTTTAACTTAAATTTTAATTAATTTTAACTCCTTTTTTGTATCTCTGCAAACAATGAAGCTGGGATTTTTATTGGTATTATGTTTAATCTGTATATTGCTTTTGGTAGAATTGGCATTTTCACAATATTAATTCCACATATCCAGGAGCATAGAGGGTCTTTCCATCTTCTCACATCCCCCTCAATTTCTTTTTTGAGTGTTTTTATGTTTTCATTATATAGGACTTTCACACCCTTGGTTAGTGTTATTATTTCAGGGTATTTGACTTTTTTGAAGTTATTGAAAATGGGAGAGTCTTCCTGATTTCTTCTTCTGTATGCTTGTCATTTACATACAAGAAGGCTATTGGCTTTTGTGTGTAAATTTTGTATCCTGCCACTTTTGATGAAGGAATTTATCACCTTTAGGAGTTTAATGGTACTCTCCTTTGGGTCTATTGTGTATAGGATCATGTCATCTGCAAAAAGGGATAGGTTCACTTCTTCCTTTCTGATTTGAGTCACTTTTATATCATTCTCCTGTCTATTGCTTGGGCTAGAACTTCAAGCACTATGGTGAAGAGCAATGGTGAGAATGGACACCTCTGTCTAGTTCTCAATTTTAGTGGGAACACCTTGAGTCTTTCCCCATTGAGTGTGATTTGGGCTTTAGGTAGGTATTTTGTATATGGCCTTGATTATGTTGAGGTATAATCCCTCCATGCCCAGTCTCCCCAGCTTTTTGATCATAAAGTGATGTTAAATTTTGTTGAAGGCCTTCTTTGCATTGATTGAAATGACCATGTGAGTCTTGTGATTAAGTTTATTAATGCAGTGGATTACATTAATAAGTTTCTGTATGTTCAATCAACCCTGCATCCCTGGGGATCAAGCCTACTTGATCAATGTGAATAAAACTTTTGATGTGTTTGTGAATTTGGTTTGGAGGATTTTGCTCAGAATATATGCATCTAAGTTCATCAGGGATATAGGTCCGTAGTTTTTCTTTCTTCTTGTATCTCTTTCTGGTTGTGGTATTAGGGTGATGCTAGCTTCAGAGAAGGAGTTAGGAAGCATTCCCTGTTCTCCAGTTACATTAAAAACCTTGAAAAAGAGTGCAATGAAGGTTTGGTGGAATTCAGCCTAGAATATATTAGGTCCTTAACTTTTCCTTTTGGGCATTTTTTTAAAATTACATTTTCAATCTCAAAGGACACAGTAGGTATTGTTTAGGAAATTTATTTGCTCTGGGTTTAGTTTTGATAGGTGCTTGGTCCTTTTTTGCTGTATTATGTGCCTCTAGTTCCTTGATGTGCCTCTATTTTATAAGATTCAGAAATTTTTCTTCTATAACTTTATTGCAAATATTCTCTTTGCCCTTGGCCTGCAGTTTCCTTTTGTGTATGCCCATGTTTGAAATATTTTATCTTTTTAAGGCATCCCACCTTTCCCTCTAGTTCTGTTCATTTATATTCTTTTGAACTTATCATTGATTTTGCCCTCTTGGTCTATTTCCCCTCTCTGTTCTTCATATGATCTATTTTGTTATTGATGCGTTCTTGGAAGGCTTTATTTGCTTATTACATTTTTTTTATCTCCACTGGTTTTCCCCCCAGTGGTTCCATCTCTTTATTGAATTTTGATTTCTGTTTTTTTGACTGTCTTACTGTATTTATTTGATTGTCTGAGCTCTCTTAGAATTCATTCATGCATTTGATTATGTTCTATTTGAGTTTGTTCTGCTGTCCATTGAGTTCATTTTATTAATTCTTTTCCATTTCATTCAGAAATTTGGTCATGTCCTCACTTAAGTTTGTTGAATATACTTATTGTAATTGCATTTAATAATAATAATAATAATAATAATTATTATTATTATTATTATTATTATTATTTGGTTTTTCGAGATAGGGTCTCGCTCTAGCCTAGGCTGACCTGGAATTCACTCTGTAGTCTCAGGCTGGCCTTGAACTCACGGCGATCCTCCTACCTCTGCCTCCCGAGTGCTGGGATTAAAGACGTGCGCCACCACGCCCGGCTTAGAATTATTTTTCTGGAGTTTTCTCTAATTTGTTTTTGTTGGAGGCTTTTATTCTGGTGCTAGGGATTCTTAGTGAAGATATCTTACCTTACTTTCTTGTGTTATTAATTTTGTGTTATTGTATGCCCATCTGGAGATAATCCCTTTGTCTTGCTGGAATGCAGCAACAGTGACTCCATGAAGCCTGCATTGAGTAGCCTGGTCAGCTTTGCTCCAGGTGAGCATTGGCTGGAGGTATGTCGATAGGTCTAAGTGGACATACTGGAATCTGAGCAGCCTAGTTTGTATGTGGAAGTCTCCACAGGGCTCTGGAAGGGTGCCTTGGGTAGTGCAGCAAGTGTTGGGAAGGCCTAATTTAGTAGTCCCTGCTCAGAGTGGGTGTTAGAAGGTGGCATGGCCTGATTCCCAATCTGGGTGTGCACAAGCCTGCCTTTGGTTTACAGTCCCCACACTTGCCTGGGCATACTGGGATGTGACCAGCTCCAGAAGAGCCTAGTCTATTCTCTCTTCCTTAGCATGCTGTGTTTGACAGTTTTAAAATGCAGTTAAAAATTAAGTGGCATTGGTTTCCTATCCATAGCTAAGACACCTGGCATGTGGAGAATGTTGAATGGCAGTTTATGGGACAAATTGCTTGTGGTGTTTGATTAAGGAAAAAAGCTGTTTTTTTTTTCTACCAAGGCTCCTAGTTGACAGAAGCAGAAGGTGGGTATAGGTGTCTGTGTTGTCTCTTAGTTCTGGAACCTGACACACAATCAGATTTGATTCTCTGTTCATGTTAGTTATGCTGTTTCAGTATTTGGGTCATTTTATGTGCATGCTGTATCTCTATTCTTCATTCAAGATACCTTATTCTATGTACAGATACTTTTATTCTATGTACCAGAAGTTTAAGAATTCAGGGAAGATTCAGACACAACTACTATTCTTAGGAAGTCAGTGATCAGATGGAAGAGAATGGATTTGTACACATAAATATACATGCATACAAGTGTGCACATTTAGCTACATATATGCAAATGTACATGTGCATATATAATTTTGGTGGAAATTATCTTAAGGAAAAATAAACCAGTATGAGAGGCCCAGTATTGTGAATGTAATAGTGTGATGATTGTGTCAACATAGGGACCTATGGTTCTGCAAGAAATTTCTTCAGAAAGGCAAAGGAATAATGCTTGAGCTCAGGTTGTTTCAGAATTGTGGCTGCCTCCTTCCAAGAGGCTTCCTGTCCTAAATGTACAGACTAGTCACAGTGATAAGCAGGTACCTGTTGTAGAGAGTGCAGTCATGAAGATGTCGTGGGAGATCGAAGAGAAAGAACCCCGAGAGAGTGTGTGCTGCCTGGACCTGTGGGAGATGACAAAGGGGAGGGAGAGGGCTCCGTATCCCTGCACAGAGAAAGGATTGGTGGAAGGGGAATGCTGAGTTTGGAAGGACACTATCCAAAGGCCTGGCTGCAGCCTTGTCCAAGAGAAGAGATCAAAGAGTCTCCAAGCCTCTGCTGGATTGGAGATGAGGCACACATCCTTGAGAGCCAGGTGCTGCAGTGGCCAAGGACTTTGCAGCTTGTCTGCTTGGCTCTCATATACACATACACAGCTGAGAACAAACATGTGGGACTGATTAGGACACTGAAAGGCTTGGGAAAAATGTAGACATCAGAGACACAAAAACAAGAACCTCCGATTGTTTGTAGGTAGAATGTGCCTATAGTAGAGGTTTATGCACTCAGCAGACCTCATTGGGAGCTACCTGTATATTGACCTGAGAAAGCATCTACCTTCAGAGGTCCCTTGACAATCTCTCTTACAGTTAATGATGTCAGAACACACACTTGTATTCAGTTGATGGCTGTCATCCCTTCTCCTGTAAGAGGACCTTCCTTTTACTGGCTGCTCACCAGAAGTGAGTTAGACATTTCTTAAATGGAAGGTTACAATAAACTCTAAGGAGGTAACTATGTATGTCCGTGTAAGCATATATAGCATATAGATCAGAGATGAAGGGCTTACACTGATCCCTATTAGTTACTGATGTTTGACATGTTAATTTCTCCAAGTCTCATACTCTATTTCTAAATGGAAATAATACATGTCTTTCAGGATGAATTGAGATTGAACATAGGAGCTTGTAAATTAGAATAGTGCTTAGCATGTATAAAGTATTCTATATACTTCACCAACTATGATTACTATCATTTGGCACACACTAATTCATTGTTGGTATGTTTTGAGCATAGACAGAAGGTACTTGAAAAAAAATTGGGGGTATATGTAAATGTACATATTGCTGTCCATAGTGCTGAATTATCACTGCACAGGGCATGGCTGCAACTTCTAATTCCAGGCTACTGTTGATTGCTACTTAACTTCTTCCAGGGACTTCTGATCCAGAAACACAGTGACCAAGACAAGGGAAAGAAGCTAGCAGTGGATTTTTAATATAAGTTAGAAATTTCTAGGAAGAAAGAAAAAAACCTTTGCAGTCTGTATTAAGCATTTGCCTTTCAGAGAATAAATCCAAGTCAAAACTGCTGAAACAGCTAATAAAAGTCAAATGAATGCTATGTGGCAGAAGGTTCATCAGGTGTTTATGTAACAAACAAGTTGAAGAACTTAGGTAAGTGGGCATTTTTAGAATTAAGCTAAAAAATAAGCTTAATGCTATAAATGCTTAAATATTTATAATTAAATATTAGCTTAAATATTTGTAATTTTTACTTTGATAAATACTTTATAATGTGCTTATAAGTTCATGTAGTACTGAAAATTCAAAGAAGTTTCCGGGTGTAGCAAGTTTTTTTTTTTAGTGTGAATATTTAGACACTTTGAATGTTAGAGTGTCTTCCCCACACTCTCCGCATTGGATGCTTTGGTGAAGATTCTGAACAGATTGTTTGCTTTGGGCCCTCTTTCCACACCCTCATCCTCTTCCAAAATGTTCATCCACTTACCCATCCAGCTCTCTATCCATTTATTTGTCAGTCTGTCCATATGTATATCTCTCTACCCATGAATTAGACATTTATCAAGCATGCAGTGGGCATTATATTCTTTGGTGCTCTGTTTTTTTTTTTTTTTTGTACCAAGTGAGTATCTCCTCGAATCTACCTTATGTTATGATAAACACTGTCCATTTTCCAATCATTTCTTGAACTTATTAGCCCCAGTCTTATTTTTTTCTCAGCATTTATTGAACATGTATGATAGGCCAGAGGTGATTTAGGTTAGAGGGGATGATGAAGTAATTGTTTTTAAGTGTGTAGATTACTGAATTGGACTAATGATTTGCTCCCCCCTTGTTTTTACAGATGCTCTATCAATAAAGTCAGAGGTCCTTATAAGTCTAAATTCATCCAAGATTTTATCTGCTCATGATTCTTGGAATAGTTTCTCATTACACCTTGTTGGAAAGTCATAGTAGAAGTGATGAGAAAGGGTTGTATTTTGAAGGTGGAGCTCATTTAATTTTCTGGCAGATCAGATAATTTGAATAAATGTAAAAGAAGAATCAAAAATATCTTTGAAATTTTTATGTCCTTAACAAATGAGAAAAAATGGAGAGATGGCTCAACAATTAAAGGTATTTGTTTGCAAATTCTGAAAACCCAGGTTCACTTCCCCAGTACCCATGTAAATCCAGATGCACATGTGTCTCTATTGTGTTTGCAGTGGCAAGAGGCCCTGGCACACCCATATTCTCTCTCTTTCTTTTTCTTAAATAAATAAATAAATAAATAAATAAATAAATAAATAAATAATTTTTAAGTTAAAAAAACAAACAAACGAGTTACCAAGTTGGAAGAGACTGAGAAGAGCAGATTTGAAGTTGAAAATTCTAGACCAGTCTTTGGTACCTATTTAGTATTTAAATGGAGATATTGACCAAGGACTTGAGTGCATAGGGAAGTTTAGTCTAGAGTTACACATTTTGAAGTCATTAACAGGTAAAATATATTTTAAGCCATGAGCACATAGAAGTTGCCAGTATAAGGAAAATTAGGGTTACCCGGACTGAGTTTCAGGGTGCTCACCATTGATAGGTTATGAAGGCGGAGGGGGGATGGAGATTCATAAAAGAAAAGGACTAAGAAAAAGTAACAAACTTGAAGTGAACCAAGTGAGTGGTATTAAGGGAAACACAGTCAACAATCAGGGATGATGAGACTTGAGGAGATCACAGGACTTGATTAGAACTCGATGAGTGTAAGATTCAAATAAAAGACCCAAATAAATTATGTTTCAAAGAGAAGATGAAGAGCAGAAACGAGACATAAATGAGGGCAACTTTCAAAGCAACAAGGAAGGAAACTTCATGATCAGCAAAAGCCACACTGTCATGTACCAAACTGCTGGATGGTCTAAGGAGACCCGGGTTTTACAGATGTGGTTCCATTCACCACCACCACCATCTTCACAGGTAAAAACTATGGAAACCAAAACATGCGCTGAAACACTAGTGATGAGAAAAACTGTACTGTATGTGAGATTAGAAGTGGGTGTGCATATAAATGCAGGAGAAGTGGTAGTGCAAGCCAAATATGAAGGTACTCAATCAGCAGAAGGCTGCACAACACCATCCCAGCTTCTCTACACACAGCTACAGGCTCCTTAACATCATAATAACAATGCAAACCAGAAGCAGCAACTGATAGTAATGAGTTGGCTTTCTCATTCTGTGCTAAATATGTATTCATTTGTTTCCTCAAAATGCCATAAATCAATAAGGTTGACATCACGTGGAGTTGTATCTTGCAGACATAGTAGTTTATATAGAAAGTTACAGTTCTTATGAGTACTTGGCAAAAACCTGTTTTTTTTTTAAAAAAATATTTTTATCTAGGCACTGTCTCCCATTTTTGCTAAAGAGCAATGACATGAAATGGTTTTTCAGACATAATGTCTGGATTAGAAGAAACTATTGCTTTCTCCAAGGGCTGCTAGGTGGGTTGAAGCTACACTCTTCCTACTTTACTTCTCATATCTCGGATGTTGTTCTGAAAGGAGACTGGTAGACCAGTAGTAAACCAAGCATGCAGTCTGCAAGGGCCTCAGGTAGATGTGCCTTCCTGTGCTCTACATCCTCTGCCTGCCCTCCTTGAGTGACAGTGGCTTTCCTTGCCTCATATAGAATGAAGGACTTACCTTACTCAGAAGGAAGGAAGCAAGGTGCAATGTGAGGTCACACTTTAGTTCCTCCTGACTGTTAAGACTTTAAGAAGCATTTCAGAAATGTTTCCTAAACATTTACAAGAAAAAAGAGGTATTTTGATAGGCTTATAAACTTTATTCAGTTTTCACAAATACTGAAGTTACTGCTTTATTATACCAACAGGAATTACATGGGGTGCTATAAAGGCAAAGGCCAAACTAGTTCAGGGATAGCTATGGCTCTAATTAAGACTTCAGAGCACGTAGACATGGGGGGAAGTAACACTGCAGAATCTATGGTCTATTCTTTTAAAAACAGTTGAGCTTCTCAAGTTCTATTTTATTTAATAAGAGCACTTTATGGGAAACTTGGAGAACATTGAATTCATTAACAACATTGTAGGTTTCCACAAGGAGCAGATGGATCCACTGAGAAGTCCAAAGAGCAAACATGGGTGGATTATCTCCAGAAAACAGGGGTCTGCTTGAAGCCTGTCAGTGTGAGTGTTTTGTTCAGTAGCTTTAATTTTTGGATAATTAAATACCCATTTCCCCCTCTTTCTTACTGATTCAACCATTCTCCTCTAGTTTACCTGCACAGCACATATAACACTTTTTTAAAAATATCTCTATTATCAATAATTAGAGATGAGCCACCACAGTCATTTCGTGGAGGATCCATATGGAACCCTACAGAGAAGGACGGGATGAACAAGGGACCCACAGCCACAGCCATTCAATCAACTCAGGATAAGCCAGTGAGACAGAAAACAAAGATTCTCTACACAAAAACCCCTAAGCTCACAACATTAAAGCATCCTTAATACTCACCCACCACGACTCAGGGAACTGAATGGAAGAGGGGGTGGAAAGATTGTGAGAGCCGTGGTGGGGGAGAATATCAAAGACTTGGCACCCTTCAGTATCAACACACTTGGGTCAGGAGAACCTGGCTGAAGACTGGGCTATCCATGGTCCCCTACCACAGAGACTGATACAGACGGCCCATGGAAGAGGATATCCAGCTGACTGGGGATGGGGAAGGGGGGCAATGAGGAATTGGGGATAACAACTCATTGTTGGCCCACTAAACAGTGTAACTCATTATGGACAATAAAAAATAAATAATTAGATATCAATAATTAGATACATCTTATGAGCAAATCTTGTGATGGTACCTCCAATTCCCTCCTCTCTATCCCCAACCCACTGGGGTCCCTCGTCTGAGCACATAATGGGTCTGTCCATGGGGTAGGGACTTATGAATTGCACAAGAGATAGCCAGTTTCTTTCCCCTTTGTGCATTGTTGCTGAGGGGGGCAATGTCTCTGGATATTCTCCCCCACCATGACTCTTAAAATCTTTCCACGTCCTCTTCAGCTCAGTTTCTGAATCATGGTGGGTGAGTTTTAAGTCTGCTTTATTGTTGAGATCTTAAGTGTCTCTAGACTTCTGCTTCGGGTTATATTGTTATGTTGGGTCTTAATTTTGCACATAACAACTTACCCTTACTGGTGTTTCAGTGTATATTTTCCTGCGAAGTTGATATTGCTGCTGCCGATGAAGATTTTGAATGGAACAAGCTTTAAAGGTATAATTTTTTTTAATATCTTGGACTTTAGATTCCCACTTAATCCAGTAGGATCAAACCCAGAAGGTAAGTGGGAAGTATAAGGGGGCTTTCTATACTTTTTTTTTGAAATGTTTTTTTTTGAGATCCAAACAATTCAAAAACATCTAGGAAATAAATGAACTGTGTGATTTTTGGTTTCAGCAGTTGTAAAGATGTTAGTTCTAAAATGATGAAATAGTCTTTTAAAAATATTTTATTTATTTATTTGAGAGAGAAAGAGGCAGAGAGAGAGAGAGAGAGAGAGAAAGAGAGAGAGAGAATGGGTGTGCCAGGGTGTTCAGCCACTGCAAATGAACTCCAGACACATGTGCCTTCTTGTGCATCTGGCTTTATATGGGCACTGGGGAATTGAACTCTGGTCCTTCTGCGTTGCAGGCAAACACCTTAACCCCTAAGCTATTTCTTCATCCCAAAATAGTCTCTTATCATCACTAATTTATCCTCCTTTTCCTTTTCCTTCTTTCATCCTCCTTTCTCTTCCTCTATTTATTATTATTATTATTATTATTATTGTCAGAAACAATTTTTGATTTGTTTATCCTATACTTGATTTTAAAAATTCTGGGGCCAAATCCTTCCCAGAGTTGCAAATGTCTTTTGTTATCATTTGATATGACGAGTCCCCTGGTCCTCCTGTCTCTCTAAGTTTCATGTGTTTAACATTTGTTTTCAAGATGGTAAATCCAATCACCCAGAGGTGATTGAATCAGGAAGGCTCTGCTCTAAGCAATAGACCCATGTACTAAGGATCCTTAATTTGATGATGTGATTGGGAGGCATTAAAGCCAGATTAGGCCTAGTTCAAGGGAGTCATTACTGACTGCTTTCTTGGGCGTTATTACTTTTTCTGAGTCCATTCCTATGCCTCTCTGCCTGTTTGCTGGTGCCTATGAGATGAGCTGCTTTGCTGTACCCTGTCCTTTGGCCATGACACATCACTGCAGGCCCAGAAATAATGGAGTCAGCCAGACATAGACTGAAACCATGAGCAAAAGCAAATCCCCATCAAACTTTTTCTGTCATAGCAGTGAAAACTCATCATCACATCCTTGCTCTTTGAGTCAGATCATATCAAAACTGGCTCTTGCTACTGATGAAATGACAATAACTATCAGAAGCTCCATTAACCAGGTTAACCATTTCATTGTGTTTCTCTACTCCCTGTCGATTCTATTATCTTCATAAACTTGTGTAGAAGGAATTCTGGAGTTCGAGTATGAATACCTGAGTTGTGTTCCCTGCAACTTATTAGGTATCTGAATGAAAGCAATTGATTGAGGCTTTGGAGAATCTATTTCTTTAGTCATAGAATGAAGATAACAACCTAGGTCATATGTTTGTATTAATTCAGACAGCTTTAATGCAGAAAAGTTCACTGTTCACTGTTAAGTTTTAGTTAATAGTTATATATCGGTAGCAGGCTATAATAGTAACAGGAATAACAACTTAACTAGAAAAAGCCTCTTCTTGGAGACTAAAGTTTTTCACTCCACAACTTAGGTAAACATCTTCTGAATTTGGACCACTCAATTGTTTTGGGATCTGGGGTCCATAAGTAGCACTGCAGTTGTCATGCTTCAGCAGAAATGATTTATGTCCATTCCTGAATACTTCTTTGGACCCTGGTGACAGAAAACCAGATGCATTCTTGCAGAACTCACACTGCTGTGAGCTCGTGCCCTGTCCATACCTGTTGCTCTGCTCTCTGAAGGGTCTTGCTTTTATCTTGACATCTATTTGGCCTCCAGGACATGCACTTTGTGGTTATTTATTGGGTGATGGTGAAGCAATAATAAAAACACTCTTTTCTCTGGGGAGATAAGGTATCAGGAAAGCTTGCACTCTGCCTGGGCCTGGATGGGCACAGCAGAGAATGAGAGGGGGGAGCTAAATTTGAGTCAAGGTTCCCACCTGGAGTCTCTTTTGACTCTCCATGGCTTTCCCTGCTGGTCTTGATAGGATTACAATTGAACTCATGGCTCAATTTTAACAGAGAGCAATCCTGTCTGCACCACCCCCAATGGACCCCCAATGTTGTCTCAAAGTGAAGAGAGGGGCAGCAACCCTCAGGGTTGTTAGCAGTTTTGATTTTGAGTGGATGGCTTGTGAAATGTTCAGGAAGACCCGAAACCCTCCTCCCAGGGTGGATATCACCTTCTTCCTTTGGATTTTATACAGAACCTGATCCTCTTTGCCTGAACTGAGCCAAATAAATGGGAGTCTCAGAGGGGCTTGACTGCTCAGCTCTAGACGTCCCTCAGTGAGGTCTGGTTTTGATGTATTGCTGAAGGATCTGATCACACTTGGAGAACTAGATCGCTTTTGCCAGCTTGAGAGAAAGGTCATGTTTTTAATTTAACTTAATTTCCTACACCAAAGAGAATGTTCAATAGGATATTCGACTTTTGCACCTTTAATGAGACCAGATGCTCTGAGGCCCACGGCAATGAAGAGAAAACAGATTTTCTAGTTTACACTTGTGCTTTGTGCATTTTCCCATCGAGCATGTGCAGTTCCTGAAGTTCTGGTCAAGTGGTGGTGGTTATATACATCTCTGGATAGAACCTTGACTTTGTGGAGGTTCCATTGTGCATCAGAGAGGCCCACGGTATAGACTGAGCATCTTGCCTCAGCTTTCTTCAGGTCTCAGAACAAAGCCAGGGATCAGAACACTGGACCCAGTCTTCAGAAGAGGGTTCATTACATTCTCTTTTCCAAAGGAGGTTTAGGAAAGTAAAGTATTTCTGAGGGCAGGCCACTCCATAACAGGAGTTGTGAGAGATGGTTAGAACTACTTCAGGGCCAATTGACAGCTTTGGGTTTGTTTCCACTGGTCTGACTAGAATGGAGATGAAGTGCACAGTATGTAAAAGTCCATTGTAAATGTTTTAGGTAGGTTTATTTAACTGTCAACTACCTTATTTATTTATCTCTTTTTGCTGTGATGATATGGAACCCTGATCTCTTCCACCAAGGTCCACCCCCAGCCCTCTTTAACTCCATGGTTTAACACTTCTGAAAGTTCTGTTAAATACTTTCAAAGCTGGAAATATTGGTCCCCTACTGCCATCCACTCTTGCATCGAAGAAAAGTGTCATTTTAACACAAGCTTTGGAGAAAAGGTGAAAATTTTAGATTTGTATTATAGGAAGGCGACCATGATAGTTGTGAGGGCATTGTGTAAATTGTGACAGAGACTTTGATTGGTCAGCGTTCCCAAACATGCAATCGTTTATCTGAAATGACAAGCTTAAGCATAGTTTATTTTTTAATAGTCGGAAAGCCATTGCATGTTATCAAAGATTAACAAGATCAAAATGTTTAAAGAAGGTGTCCTTAACAAATAATCTTTGTAATTTTCCAACACTGGGTTTTTTTTTTTACTATACATTAATTTCATAATTCTTAATCTGCTCTCACCTACCAGTACTGAAGATTCTGTTTTACTGTTCTGGCCAGTCCATCCTCATTGTTTGTCTCTCTTATTTCCTTAGAGAAAATAATTGATGCTGTCTTGGCTAAGTTGCTGTCTAGGATTTTTGCTTCTTTTTGTCTGTATTTTAGATGAATGATTCTGAAGTTTTAGTGATCAACACCTGGAGAGCTTTGGCATAACCCAGCTTCCAGGGCCCTATTCTAAGATAGTAGTTCTGGAGTGGAGTCAGGGAATTGAGGTTTCTAACAAGATCCCAGACTATACTAATGTAGTTAGTTGGAGGGCTTTGATTTGATTGATCAGTGGTGTTATAGATTGAAGTTTAAACATCAACAGAAAAACAAAAATAAAATCAATAGAATCTATTTAGGTAATATTTAGTGTAATAAATAGTTATTTTGCGGTTTTAAGCTAAATAACATATTTTTATTATTGGAATAATTTAAAATCACTTATTTCTAGCCAGGTGTGGTGGCGCATGCCTTTAATCCCAGCTCTCGGGAGGCAGAGGTAGGAGGATCTCCATGAGTTCAAGGCCACCCTGAGACTACAAAGTGAATTCCAGGTCAGCCTGGACTAGAGCGAGACCCTACCTCAAAACAAATCACATATTTCTCACTAAATGATTGCCTCTTTGATTTGTGTCCATTGTAACGCCAGTTTCCATTATGCCCAAGAAGCCAGTATTGATTGAAGTAAAAGAAAAGGAAGAAAATGATCTGTGGACGGAAGCCCACAGCACACGGGCACCAGGCTCACCCCTCAGACCCTTATGCCGCATGTCATCCAGACCTTGGACATTGTGATTTCTCTCACTTCCTGCTGCATTTCACTGGCAGCCTTGGGACCACCCTGCCTTCGTCTGAGAAGTGAGAAATTCTCAAAGCAATTGAACACTGTAAATTTTCACAGCAGTTCAACAGAAAGCTGTGGGGCACAGATGTTTCTGTAATTGTGATATGCTGAGAACATTCTCTGGGCTCCAATCACAGAGGGTCTGCATCTAGTTCTCCACCTGGTGCCTCAGTGGGCGAGTCTTGCTACAGTAAGGTTATAATGGGAACCACGTGGCTGCAAGTGACTATCTGAAAAGACCTGAGCAAGATTCATATTCCAGATCTGATTCTTCCTTCCCTCCTGCCCCAGCTAACTCCCAAGGACCTGGCTTTGGTGATGGCAGACCCCTCTGTTCATTACAAACAGGGAGGGGGATGGTTCTTGGCTCTTTGTCCAAGATGGGAGTGAAATCTTAGTTTTTCTGCTGGGCGGAGCCATAGAGACCTTCCGGCTGCTTTTTGATGAGCTCTAAGAAATGAACCAGGAAAAGGCTTTGGTATTATGGAAGAATATGACTATTCCAAATGACCTTCATGTGATGTGGGTCACTACCATCATTTAAAAACTGACAGAGGATTTTGAAACTTATGACATATTCCTTCTAATTTTGGGTACAATATTCTTGCCTTTTGCTAGAGATAGCCTTCTTATTTTCTTAAGGGATCTTCCTGTGTAGGGAAACAGGAGGAAAGTTATGACCAGCACAGAGAAACATTTACCATATTTGAAATTCACAGTGAAAAGTTTAATGATATTAGAGCAGTTTTCAAGAATGTTTCCTGTTGGAGAACTTTAGGCAGAGGTGTAAAGATATAGACCTATGGAGTGGATAGGACACAGTGTGCTATTAGACATGGACAACGTCCTGTGGTTAGTTTGAAAACCTTGGGATTCAGGAGTGATTCTCCTGCTTACAACTGTTGGCACGGCTTCATAACACATGCTTTTCTACTTCCCCCCCCCATGAGATATTTACTTAACATAAGTTGTAGAAAGACTTGTTTTTCCAAATCCTAGTATAACCTTTATGTCTCAATTTGATCATCTATGCATAATATCATCTAAAAATCCATGGGACAGTAGTATTCACACACATTTAAGTGATCCAGTTGAAGCGAATACTTTATGTTGTAACTTCCTGGTAAAACGCTTTGCACAGTAAAGCACAGCCCATCTGTATTCTTGGTTTCTATTGTTGTGCAGTTGTTGAAATACTCAAGTTTTGAATCTGTAATCTCCACTTAGATTAAAAAAAATCTTTGCTATAATTCAGCGAGACAACTCATAAAGACAAAGCCAAGGAATATTCCACTGAAAAATTGACAAAAATCTGAAACATACTCTAAGAAGTAATAAGAAAATCTAATAAATTTGCTGGATGCCAGGTCAACTTACATATATTTAATGCTATTTTTACCAGCAACATTCAAACCACCCCCTAAATATTAAGACAGGTAACAAAGTGTGGGTTTTTAGACAGCTAACCAAGTGAAACAGAGTAGAGAACTCAGAGGCATACCTGCTTATTTCCATGTCTATCGTCTTTATATATAGCTACCAGTATCAATTAAATAAACATGTATTTTTATCATGCTCATGTATTACAGAAAACTGATACAAAAATTAATCTGGATGAAGAATAAAAGCAGTTTAATAGCTGGGTTTGAGAAGACTTGGCAGTAGAAATAAAAATGAGTCTGACAACATCCAAAAAATGAACTTCAAAAGATTAGAGATCCATTTAGAAACGAATACTTATAATGTTAAAAAGATAGAAAACCTTTTTATAAACTCTAAAAATGTATCACATTACACAAAGAGTTTATAATCTTGATCTTGCAAAATATAAATATGTCATGAATAAAGTTAGTATCAATTTAAAAATTGGGGTAATATTATGTTAAAATATTTTATTTATCTATCTGCAAGGAGAGAGAGATTGAGAGAAGAGGACAGAGAGAATGGATGCACCAGGGCCTCTAGCTGCTGCAAATGAACTCCAGATGCATGTGCCACTTTGTGCATCTAGTTTCATGTGGGTACTGGAGAATTTAACTCAGGTCATTAGGTTTTGAAGGCAAGTGCCTTAACCGGTGAGCCATCTCTCCATCCCCAGGTAATATTTTTATAATGATAATATAGACAAGATATCAACATCTAGATTATAAAAACTCTTAAAAATCAATATGCAAAAGAGAACTACAGTAGAATAAGGGAATAAGAAAACATATAACTATTTTACCATAGAAGAGATCTAAAGTGTTTCCAAGAAACTGACGACATAGGCAGAGATTAAACAAAACATTATGTTTAACTTTAAAATTGTAATTTTAATTTTAAGCCCAAATGATGAAATCTCATGACACCGAAGAGAAGTATAGGCACATAAAATGATCTTCAAGTCCTTTTGAGGGAAGAGAGGTGAAATGTACACTCTCTGAAGAATAACCTGATTACACTTGATCCAGCACAAAAATGCTCTCAGTGGCCTGTAGGAGACATCCGTAGAGATTGACAAGACTCCATTGTCTTTGATGAAAAATGCTGGAGGCAGCCTAGTCCTCTCCTACTTGTTGTGTAATTTGATGGCATCATTGGTTTGATTAAACCCTGGACTGGTAGAAAACTGTAGGCAAAGGAAGTTCCAAGAAAAATAAACTATTATCTCCTGATAATTTCAGTAGGATAGAGATTTAAATAGTGAATATAAGTGTCAAGAATGAAGGAGATGATGTTTGGTGAGATGGGGAATACTGATTACATATCCAAGTTCTGGTGCTGCAGCACACCACCTAGAGCACCCATCGTCCTAGACATGATGCAGAATGACACAGTGGTCTGGATGACTGAGACATAACCTTCACGTGAAGTTTGCTGGAGAGATTGCTTAGTGGTTAAGGTGCTTGCCTGCAAAGCCTAACGACTCAGATTTGATTCCCCAGTACACCCATAAAGGTAGATAAATAAAGTGGCACATGCATCTGGAATTTGTTGGCAGTGGCTGGAGACCTTGGTGTGCCCATTCTCTCTCTCTCTTCTCTCTATCTCTCTCCACTTGCAAATAAATAAATAATTTAAAAAGATTGCAATAAAATGGTCTTGTCAAGTTCCACGGGGCTCTTTGTGATGGTCAGTTGTTGACCTTCATTACAAGTTAATATGACGATGTCTATAGACATCATATGTCAGGTCAATTCCAACTCAGGGATATAACATTATCTCCTGGTTATTTATTTAATTGTACCTACTGTGCTTGGTGTTCTGAGATACCTGGAGGATCTAGTGGCCTCCTTATATTTTTAAGGTCTTGCTGAAGCTCAAGGCCCGAGAAATTTCTGGAAGAGTACCCCTGGCAGAACCATCTCAGTATTCTGGAAGCAAAAGGCTTCATCTTTCAGGGACTTCTGTAATGCTCTTTCTCATGGGCCTGTTTGCTGGCCCCTTCCTTGTCTGTCACAGTCTCTCAAACATTCCCATTAACATTAAGAGATCATGGGAACCTAGTGAATCACTGTCTAGTATCTAAGTCACAATAACCAGTCATGCTCCATGTCAAGAGGATTATGATCTCTGCATGGGTGATCTTTGTATAAGTATAATATAACTCTTATATTAAGAGTTCCATCAGGAAGGGCATGGACTCTCTCTCCAATTATCCAAAGCAAGAAGCTACTTGTCTTCACTTTCATTCCCAGATTTATAACAAGGAGGAGAGAGGAACTCTGGGATTCGATGAATTCAGCTTGGGAAAAGGTATCACACTATTTTAAAAAAAAATTAGAAACTTTGTTGTAATGGAAAAAAATCACATGTTGGTCCCATTCCCCTCATATTATTCTATTAAATACTCTCCTCCCCACCCCAATTCCATTGACCTCCCCCCTCAGTGGGGTTACTGGTAAAATCATTAGGGGGCTACAGGTTACAGTGCAGCAGTTAATAACTGTGGTGGGGGCAATGTCTTTGGATAACCCTTCCCACCCTGTGGCTCTTGCAGTCTTTCTATCCCCTCACCTGCACTGTTTCCTGAGCCTTGGAGGGTGTTTTATCAGTTCAGTGTTGAGCTCTCAGTAATTCTGGATTTCTGCTGTGATACGTTTTGACTATCCTCACTGTCAGTCACCATCTCCCTGGTGCAGGTTGTCAGGCTTGCTGTGAGAGCAGCACTCATGCTTAACCTGCTATTTCCTCGGCGGTGTCACCTGGACCCTGGCGGGTGGGCAGGAGGTGGCTCATCTCATAACAGAGCATCAGCTATCTTTTCTTGTCATGTTTATGGATTTTGTTTATTCCCAGTTTTTGCTTCCTTTTGTAGAAAACGGATTCTCTCACGGAGAGTTAGAGTAACATGGATTAAAAGGATAAGCATAGTCAAGAGGGATTTTGATGGGTATAACCACTCATTTTGGCCAAAGACTAGTGGGAGTTTCTCAATGGAGTCTATGATCATCATCTCTGTAGGATTCTTACTTGGTTTCCAGAAGCAGCTATGAGTCCCTTCCCATTAAACTGGCCTCTTATCCATCAGAGAGCCATTGGTTACCCTCATAGGTTGAGTGCCGCTATTGCACAGCTGTGTACACCTTGTCCTGCTGGTTGATTTTGTATCCAGCAGGATCCTCTGTTTATTAACAATGATGGTGAGCATTTCCCCCAGAAGCTCATGTAGAAGTTTCCAGCACTATGAGAGCTAGCCCTCAGGGAGCTGGCTTCCTTCTAAATTCCAGCTTAAGCTCTTGATTTCCTGTGACAGCAGCTTGTGTTGTCTTCAGCAAGAAGGTCTCATATGACTTGTAGCTCTGGTGGGTAATCAGGTGGTTTCATAGAAGCCTGCCTTGTTTGGGGATGGGTCTCTCTGACCAACACCTCACTGTGAGGTGGAACCAATTTCTGGAACTGGGAATTATAAAACAGAGCCCATGGTTTTAGGATTAGGCTTCCACCTATCCTCTCTGGGGGTCTTTTGCTTAGGAGAGTCCACTTTACTACTATTGAGGGTTGTATCTTTGTGTTTGCTATCCAGGAGGAAGGTTTTTATGGTACTGATTCATTTGGCTTTAGTTTTATGTAAATCTTCCCCCCATTTTCCATTCACCCTCCCCCCATGGCCCTTCCACCCCCTATTATCTGTCCTTCAAGATTCCCATTAAGTATACCTGCAAATCAGGCTGATCTAATCTAGGAATCATATTTGAGGGAGAACATGTGGTATTTGTGCTTGTGTGAATTTGTTAGTATGATTTTTTTTCCAGACCCATCTATTTTCTTGACAAGTTCATTGTTTCATTTTTTGCTCTTACTGCTGAGTAAAATTCCATTGTGCATATATACCACATCTTCATTAACCAATCATCTGTTGATGGGCATCTGGGATGATTCCACTTTTTAGCTACTGTGAGTACAGCAGCTACAAACAAGGCTGAGCAAGCATTTCTGTAGTCAAGAACAGAGACTTGAAGGTATATTCCCAGGGGTGGTAGAGCTGGATGGAATGGTAGGGTTTTTTCAGCCTTTTGAGGGGTCTCCATGTTGAGTTCCACAGTGGTTGTACAAGTTTGCACTTTCACCAGCAGTGGATGAGGGTTCCTCTTTCCACACATCCTTGCCGGCATTTGTTGTCATTTATGTTTTTGATGAATGGCATTCTGAATGGTGTGGGATGGTATTGCAAAGTCATTTTAATTTTCATTTCCCTTATTGCTAGAGATGTTGAATAACTCTTTTTTATTTTTAAAAATATTTTTCTTGATTTATGAGAGAGAGAGAGAGAGAGAGAGAGAGAGAGAGAGAGAGAGAGAGAGAGAGAGAGAGAGAGAATATGGGCATGCATGCCACGGCCTCTTTTTTATTTTATTTTTTTTTATTTTCCATAATGAGTTACATTACTTAGTGGGCAAACAATGAGTTGTTATCCCCAATTTCCCGATGCCCTCCCTCCCCCATCCCCAATCAGCTGGATATCCTCCTCCATGGGTCGTCTGGATCAGTCCTTGTGACAGGGACCATGGATAGCCTAGTATTCAGCCAGGTTCTCCTGGCCATGCCTCTGGATAGTCTCCCCCACAACGGCTCTCACAATCTTTCTGCCCCTCTTCCACTCAGTTCCCTGAGTCGTGGTGGATGAGTATTAAGGTTGCTTTAATGTTGTGAGTTTAGAAGTCTTTGTGTCGAAAATCATTGGTTTCTGTCTCACTGGCTTATCCTGTGTTGATTGAATGGCTGTGGCTGTGGGTCCCTTGTTCATCCCATCATTCTCGGTGGGGTTCCATATGGATCCACCACAATATGACTGTGGTGGCTCCTCTCTTGCCAGGATCTCAGTTATCAGCCTACTGTCGGTTGGTAGGGTTAGATGGGCCCCAGCTCTCTCACTGCATCCTGAAAAATACAAACATAATCTTCATCGGAGAGTGAGATCAGTGTAGGTTAACAAATACACACAATTCTGGATTACCTAGATTCTATTTTTAGTAGCCTCCATGTGAATCGCTCCCATAGTGCATCTTGTCTTGGGAGCCCAAGAGTACGGGATCTGGTGCCTATCGCCCTGAATCCCAAGTTCCAGACAAGGGCTCCCCCTCACTAAGTGGAAAATTGGCCTAATTTGAAAGCTGTTGATTGTCTCCCCCAGGTCCAGGCTCCTCCATTACACGTGTGCTCCTTTCTTTGAACAGCTCTTTAGGTGTTTATTAGCCATTTGAATTTCTTCCTTTGAGAACAATTTGTGCAATTCCCTTCCCCGTTTTTTAAGTGAGTTGCTTGACTTTTTATTGCTTAGTTTTTTGATTTTTTTAAGAATAAATTCTAGATATTAAACCTCTGTCAGATGGATAGCTGGCAAAGAATTTCTCCCATTCTGTAGCTTGTTTATTGATTCTGTTGATGGCTTGCTTATGTGCACAATAGCTTTTGAGTTTCACGAGTTCTCAGTGGTTGAGTGTTTTGTCTGGTTACCTGGGATACTGGAGTCTTGCTCAGAAAGTTCTTCCCTATGCCTATATCTTGAACTGTTCTGCATATTTTTTCTTACAGGCATTTTAGAGTTTCATATCTTATATTGATGTTCTTGATCCATTTGGAGGTGATTTTTGTACCAAATGAGAGGAGAGGGTCCAGGTTCATTCTTCTATGCCTGGCTATCCAGGTTTCTCAGAATCGCTTGTTGAAAATTATGACTCTACTCCAGCATGCATTTTTGGTTCCTCTGTCAAAGACCAGGTAACTGATGTAAAGCAACTTATACCAGAATCTTCTATCCCAATCCATTGATCTACATGCTTGGTTTTGTGCCAGTACAAAGCTGTTTTTATTACTATGGCTTTAGAGAATGTTTTGAAATCAGGTATGGTAATGCCACTAGAGTTATTTATTTATTTATTATTTATTTTTTACTGAGGATACTTTTGATTGACAAAGACCTGGTGTTCATAAAGTGGCCCACTCTTCTTTGTTCTTAGCCTGTCACCACCTAGGCTGACCAGTTGGGCAGAATTTATGACAAGGACTCCTCAGATTAGGAGGTGTGGGACATAGCCTCCATCCAATTGTGTGAAGAAACAGCATTTCAGGCCCCTGTGACTGCTGAGCAAATCCACATGCCCATGCTTGGCATTTTCAGACTTGAAGGGTCATATGGAGGGACTTTGATTTATCAAGAAGTAGTTTAAAATTTTGGTGGGGGATTAATATAAATTTAATTTTTATAGCTGCTTAAAGTTAGGCTCTGGAGCACCAAGCAATACCATTTCCCAAAAGTTTGCTATTTATCAGAACTCTCAGGCAGCCATGGGCTTTAACTTACCATTCACTTCCCCTTCTAATATTGAGATACTCTCACTCTGTCTGG
This sequence comes from Zapus hudsonius, assembly GCA_004024765.1. Classification (NCBI taxonomy): domain Eukaryota; kingdom Metazoa; phylum Chordata; class Mammalia; order Rodentia; family Dipodidae; genus Zapus; species Zapus hudsonius. Next base: position 11,446 of record PVHP010017680.1, on the reverse strand, counting down.
AAATTTTTACTCCCCTGTCTTTTGCATCTACTGGATTTTAGTATTGCCCTCTTGGGGATTAACAAAAGGATAAAATATCAGCCCCATCTTAACACAAACAGTTTTCCTCATAAAGGCAGCAATGGGCTTCATCCATGAAACATTCATCGAGGGACTGCTTCTCTGGGCACAGTGGATGTTAAGTGAGTTGAGTACAGGACTGTTACATGAGACTTCTGAAATTATTGAGTGTTTTAGTCTAGAAAGTTCCATTCCCAGAGATCATTACCTGCCAATTTTATGGGATTATCCTGCATGAACACCACATAGCTCCTACCCTCGAAGTACTTATGGATGATTTAGAGGTCTTCTAATTTTACCCAGATTGACTTCCTTAGGACTCTTTCAACTATAATCTCTTAGAGGAAGGTTCCATCTTCTGAATATGTTCTCATCTGGCAAGGTATGAGGTCTTTAGATACAGTCTGAGCACATCAGAATGATTCAGGGTGATGATCTCCAGTTGGGAATTTGAACCACTGGTAGTGTGCCTCTCAGAGCCATTGACTAAGGTCTTGCTTTGATCTATGATGTTTCTGGAGGTCAACAAGACTCCTTTGCAATGATTCATTAGAATGCTTGCCTTGAAAGATCATGAGCTTCTTTCTGGAGGGCCTGCATTTTACTCTGTGTGCATCTTCTGAGGTAACAGCAAGCCTGTCGCACGTAACTTATTAGTGACTTTGAGATAATTGACATCTATTGTGTTTGTGCTTATTGGATGTGCTTGGGGTGCAGGAATCAAAGTCGAGACAAAACAAAATTCTCACAGTGGAGTGAGAGAGTGACTGGAGACTTTTCAAAGTTGAGCTTGAGGGTGGCAGTGCTCCTGACTGTGCTCACCGCCTCATGGTCTTTTCTATGCCCCCCAGCAACAGGGCTCCAAAATGCCAGCAGGGTGGAGCCTTTTTGAGGTCAGCAATGATGCACAAGGAGACATGGAACTGGAAATGCTCCTTCTAAGATCAGATGCATAGGGACCACTGGAGGTACCGAGAAGAAAGATAAGGATTTGTAGGATGTAGCTTCCCATGAGCCTCAGTGATCCTGGAGGCTCAAACATCAATTTCTCAGGGGTTGAAGGTCAGTGGGGGCAAGATAAAAGTATGAGTGGACTTGGCATTCACACCGTTCATTTACTCAAACATTCCAATGTAGGCATCAACTTGATAAAACAGCATATTGAAAAATAAATATCATTTTGGGTGGGAGAGATGGGTCAGCAGTTAAGGCACTTGCCTACAAAACATAATGACCCAAGTTCAATTCCCCAGTACCTACATAAAGCCAAATGTACAAAGTGGTGCATGCATCTGGAGTATTTTTGCAGTGGTTGGAAGCCCTGGCGTGCCCATTCTCTCTCTTTCATTTTCTCGCTGCCTGTCTCGCTCTGCTTGCAAATAAATAAATATTTTTTAAAAAGAAAAAAAATCAGTTAAATCATAAGAGACAAAAAAGCACAAGGTTGGGAGAGACTTTCTCGAGATTCCAGGCTGAGAAGACAAGTAAGCCCAGTGGAAGGAAGGCACTGATTCTGCCTACATTCCTTCTTAGGGGAGGCTAACCTGAGCAGTTTCTTCCTTCTTCTAGCTAATTCCTTCCTGGTGCTCAAGAGCATGGCATAGCCAGACCTTGACTTCAGTTCTTCTGACCCCCAGGCTTCAGTTTTCCCCAACAACAGATGTGCCCTTGCTTTTCCTTAGTTTCCTGGTATATATGTGGCTCTGCTCAGACATTTCTAATCATCTGGGTTGAAGGAAGACGGCTAGATTCTAGTCTACGACACCAAAGTAAAACAAACTCATTTGTTGGTTTTTTTTCCCCTCCACACCTCTCATCCTCTGCTTTTCTGATTAGTTCCAGAGTGCCTCTAACTCATTTTTGTGGTATTTAGTAAATTTAGCTTGAGGTTGAATTTATGACAATATTTGGAAGCTTCCTTAATTTTATAATTAAAGATTAAATGACTCATCCAACCTTCTCTTTCTCACTCAATGAGTAATCTGGCGCTCAAACAAGGCTCTGCTATTAAGTGGTATTTATTTAATTATGATTTGCTGTAGAGCTGTTTAAGAGCAGGTCATTAGGTTAAAGCCATTGTGCTAATACTCAGAGCGGAGGGTGCTTCGTGCTGACTTACGTTTGGGTGTGCTTTCCCTGACGCTGATCTAACACAGTCCTGTTTACATTATACACATTCTCTAAGCTGCTGCCTTTTTTTTTATTCCTCTAGAAGGAAAAAGATGCAGCACAGACAGATGACTTTATTTGATGTGATAGGTCAGGTCATGCTGGACCGGTGGCTAAGACTTTCCACTTGAATTAACTGCAGTGTTTCCCTATCATTCCCATCCATCCTCAGTCCCAAACTAATGAGTGTTTTCAGAAGATCAAAGTCAGTATAGCATCGATCAAGTCTTTTAGGTTAGACAGAATTTTGAGGAGCTAAGTGAATGACTTCTTTTGTGTGTGTGCCCATGTATGTGCTTGCATTGTGGAGACCAGATTTCAACATCAAATGTCTTTATCACTCTTCACCTTATTGTCTGAGACAGGATCTCCAACTGAAAGCAGTCCTCATTGATCCAGCTAGATTAGGCTGTGAGCCCCAGAAATTCCCGTCTCTTCCACCCATCACTTGGGTTACAGGTGCATAGTATTGCATCTGCCATTTATGTAGGTGTTGGGGATCTGAACTCAGATCCTCATACCTTTGTTGCAAGTACTTTATTTGCTGAGACATCTCCAAGGCCAATGAATGGACCCATGAAAACATTCAGAAGACCATCTAAATTCCTGGGTTGCTTCCAAGTGAGTAAGAATTTGAAAACCTGCACAGAACCTGTTTGACCTGTCTAAACTAGGCAGTTTACATAAATGAATATGAAAGGAAAGGAGACTGCAAGGCTCCCACTGGAGCCTTCCTTCAACTCATTTTTCCAGTTGCTCATCTCCTTCCCCTTCAGAAGGTTTGCACTCCCTAGGAACACATGAGAAATATCAGCATAGTTCTTCAGAGGAACTGAACAAGATAGATGGTCTCTGAACCAGCAGGACACCTGGATGGCAGCCTTATCTCGAGCCAAGATGGGGCTGCTAGTGCCTGCCAGTTTATTTATTCTCCTCCTGTTTGGAGACTTTCCCTGATTAATTACTTTCTAGTAATCTAGGCTGCTAATTAATGTCTCATCTGATTAACTTGTAGTGAGGCCCTTGGTCCCAGAGGGTGGGCTGGCCATCCATCCCTCTTGGGGAATGAGGGGGATCATTGGCCAGGGTCCTCTGGGATGCCAGTTTTGGGTTGGTTTATTTGTTTTAAGTCTTGTTTGGTATTCCTGCTGCAGTGACTGGAGACAGCTTCCCCCAAGTTCTATCCATTCTAATTGGCCTGCTGAAATAGCAGTGAACACAAGATTTAAGAAATGTTTTCTTTGAAAACTTCTGGTCCGACAGACACTTTGAGCTCATATTTCATCCTGTTTCTATTGCACACCACTCCCTGGGACTCTCAGGAGAATTTTCCCAAGTCTTACAGGAGAGACTGCTGCTCTGTGAGGTGGGGGTGGTGGTAGGAGTCAGGGGGCTGATGTTTTGGAGGTTGGAGGGGAGGCAGTGCTGAGCTTGCTAGCCCTGCATCTTCAGAATCTCCAGAGCATGCCAACGTTAACACATCCGAGGAGGTATTCAGTATCAAAGTCTCTAATATTTGGCTCCATAAACACAAGACCGGTTGCAAAAACAAAGCTAAGGAGCTCATGCTGATTACTTCAATAAAAGCTGTTTAATTATGAACGTTTGGGAAATGAAGTTACCAACAGGCCGGGGAGTGCTCTGGTGTCCCAGCGTTCCTGCCTCCAGCATCCCGCTGCTAAGCCAGATTGTCCACTCAGCTGAAAAGTCTGAGTGGAGCAGGGCCCGCCCTCAGCCCCCCCTGGGAGACCACCAGCTTGCCAGTCACTCGCCCTCCTGTTTCAGGGGTAGTTCTCAGGAATTGATTAGCTGTGGAACCATCCAGCTTTATCAGGACCATTCGCAGGCCATCCAAAGGTTACTTGGGGTGGTGACCAGAACTCCCAGGAGACTGGCACTTGGGAAGCCAATTATTGTTTGAAGGTAACTAACTGACCTCTTCCTCCAGAGCCCTGGGCTCTAGGACTGAGCGATGCAGACCTGAATTGGGAGATGGACTCTCTGTGTTTGACATTGATGTCTTCGGAAATGGGTTCTTTTTAATAACTTGTGAGGAAATAACGAGTTTATAAATGCTTCTTCATCATTTTCCTCTTTTGTGGTTATATCCAGTTATTTTACCTAAAATAGAATAGATCAAATTATCCATATAAGTTTTAATTAACAAAAAATATAAATTGAAGTATCTGTGGGAAAAGAACTATAGGGACAGACACATTGTCAAGGAGTGAGCTTATTCAGCATATTACTTATATATTGACTTTTTAATCATAAAATAGCTTTTTGGGGGTATTTTTATTATTTTTGACTGAAACCTTTGAACCTTCCCGAATTTGTCAGTAAACATTGAATGTAAGTCTGCCATTCCTGGCTAGCCCTGCTAATTCTCTTTAATGGTATAGTATAGTGTATTCTCTCTTTATCCACATATGGAAACATAATTAATGTATTCTCATTTCTTATTTGCAAAACAGGACAGATATAACTGTTTCATGGACTTATGATAATGACAGTAATAATAGACATGAAGTAAGGAACATGAATTAGAAAATATAATGTAGCACGTCAGCTGTATTTTTTATTTCACATATCTCAGTTGACCTTATTAAGATGCTTTTATTGCTGCCCATAACTGCTCCGTTATTTTATGCCAGAATAGTCGACTGAAGACCTGAAGTCATAAAACAAGGGAGCAGAATTTTTGAGTAACTGGAGCTATCCATCACTGAACAAAACAGAGGGCCCGGGCCATCTTCTTCAAAGGTGTGTGCCCTTAGACAATGTTACTTAGTATTTACAAACTCAGTGTTCCTATCGTATGCAATAGAAATGATCAATTTTAGGTTGAAAGTTTTGCGAGGCCTACATTTTGTAAATTGGAATAGAAGGATATAATATGTACCAGTTGGACTTTCATCTACCAGAAGAGTCTTCCTCAGGTAGATTAATGGCTATGCCCTTACTGATTGGAACTACTGACAATCTGAATATCATGAAGTAACACATGTTCAGACATTGTGCATATGTGTATGTATCAATGTTGAGATTTGTGTCATGAAGATCTATACTCCTGTAATCACAAAGTGTTCTTTTTTTGTTTTTGTTTTCTTTTTTCAGCCATGCAGCAATAACGATCTTCTCTCTGGGATCAGGACAAAGACAGTAAGTCAGAAAGGTGTATTTAAGTTCTAAGTTCACATTGCCTGCTTCGTTTGGATCTGAAGTGTTCCCTCAAAGGCCCATTTGGTAAATGGTTGGTTTCCAGTGTGATGCTATAGAGAAGTGGTAGAATGTTAAGAACTAGGCCTAGTTGGACATTTTTAGGCTACTGGGGACCAAGCCCTCAAAGGGGCCTTTCCTATTCATTTCTTTTTTAATTCTCACCTGTGAGGTGATCAACTTTGCTCTCCCATGGGTTCCTACCATGATAGGCTTTCTTGTCACAGGCACAAAAGCAACAATACTAGTTGATCATGAACTTGTGCCTCTCAAACTGAAAGCTAGAAAAGACCCTTTCCCTTTATAAGCTGATTATCTCACATATTTTTATAGTAACCTAAAGGTAGCTAACATGCTGCCCAAAGAACCCCTGCAGCTCACAGGCAGTTGGAGAGATAAAGTAAAGAGAGGGAGACAAGGAAGCTGGGGTTGGTGGGAGACAAAGAGGGAATGGAGAAGGCAATAAGGTTGCTATATTTTGGAGGGGAAGGAGGTAGATTTTGGAGTTAAGTTTCAGACCTTGGGGCATTTGCCTTGAGAACATGCACCTAGAATTTGCTTTAGCCCAACATTAAGAAATTCCAGTTTGCTTGACTTTTTATGCATGGTACACAAAGTTAAAATAACACCTTAAATTCCTTTGTGCATGGATTTGTTTTCTCTCCAAATCGTCAGTTACTAAGAAAAGCTTAGACAGAAAGAAGGTTTTATGTGTTACACCAGACCTTCTGGGAAGATCTGCTTAAGACCAGCTACAGGGGCTTAGAGAAAGGCAGTAGGAATCATCACCTGGCAATGAGGGTCGGGAACACAAGCTGGGTCTCTGGATCTGCCTGTGCCAATAGTAACTGCAAATGTACAATTAATTTGTGGAGACCAGGCTGGGAACCAAAGTGTCTTGGTCCAAGCTTCCTTACTTTTTGTGTTTCCTATAGTCATTCATTAACTTTATTATGTTTTCTCATTGGTATAATAAGAGGTGCCATAGTACCATAATCAGAGATAAACTAACAATGGATGTGAGAGTTTTGAAAAGACTGCAAAATAGTGAGTTCAAGGGCTATTTTATTTTATAAAATTAAGTCGAAGACTCCATACAGGATGTGATGGCTGAGAACAGTGATGATTTTTAGAAGTCATTTCTTGTAGGGCTGTACTATTACATAAAGGTAACTGAGGGAGAGAAAAGAACTTGCCTACAAAGAAATACAGCATGTTAGTCTTGGAGTTAAAAATCAAGGCAAGTGATCTGACTCCCATTAGGTGATTCCCTTCCCCCTTATCGTATGACCATGTCTCTTGTAGAAAAGGCATGTAATGGTGGAGTCCAAGGAACAACTCTTCATACACTATTGAAATTCAAGGAGAATCAGGCAAATGCATCAAAAAAGAGTCTCCACGACATCCTGCCTTCCTCTGTATCCACTGATCCAATGAACAACATGCATCAGTCCTGGAGGAAAAAGGCTTCTAAACGTTCTGTTCTCTGTCGTTGAAATTCATACATCACTGCAAACTTTTGGGGACTCTAGGCAAAAAGGGCTTTGAGTAGCTTACTTCCTTCAGGACAGATCACCTTTCCTTTTGGAGAAGGTAAGAGGGCAGTGTGGCTGACACACTACCAAAAGAAACCTAGCTTCATTAAACATGCTTTCTGATCTTCTAAGATGACTGTGTATAAATTTTTCTCCATTATTTTGTGAGTCAAATTACCCTGATAGATTTAGAGATACTAAGCCAACCCCGTGATTCTGGATTGTGACAGTACTTTGTTGAAGATTTCAGCTTAATCTCATGAGGTGCATTTGCTTGTGGTCATCATTACTTGAGAGCTTTCCCATTGAGCTTTTGGTTTAGGGTACTGCTGGCACCATGAAATGACCTGGGTGTTTCTCTTCCTCTGCCTATCTATTTCCACTCTCCTCTGCTGTGCTCTGTTCCTCATGAGGTTCACTCCAGTCATTGTTCCATGGAGTTCTTTGTCCTCTGGCTCTCAGCTGGTTTTGCCAAGTGCTGTACAAACAGGAGACAGAGATAGGAGGGCAGGACAAGAGAGCTGTTGGGGCACACATGCTGGCTCCCCTGACCCTTAACTTTCCGTTTCTGGTAATGACTGTGCTCCACCACACAGGACAGACTTCTGGACTGTGTGTTGAGAATAGACTTCAGTAGGAAAGGGATCACAAGTAATCCAGATGAGAGGGGATGGTGGGCTATTTCTTTCATGTCTTCAGTTCTACATGGGTTCTAGACATATTTTTCCTCTTAGCCTTTTAGGACCAGAAGTAATAATGACATTTTGCTGTTTCTGCTCCTAAGCCAATGCCATTTTATGTTAGAATCCCTCCCAAAATAACCCCTTGAGTAATTCTTGGACTGTGTTATGTAGTCCTTCTGTGACCTTGACTAATATTTAGGCCCCAAAATAATATGAAGGAAAATTGGAGGCATATTTCTAAAAGCTTGTATTTGAGGGTAGCTGCTAGTTACAAAAATACCTTTGCATATTAACTCTCTATTAGTAACTATGCTAAGAATATACTTTTATCCTATTGAGAAGGGTCCTCAGTGGAATAGGGCAGGGAGGAGGGAAATGGGATACCAACACAAGACTTGTACATATAGAGTGTCTACTTAATAAAAATATATTACTAAATTAAAAAAGATATGCTTTCATGTAGATTATCTAACATAATACATATAACCCATCTTATTATGCAATGACTATAATAGTCAACCATCATTTTTTCAGAGGAGCATATAGATATAGGAAGAATTTAGGGGATGGGAGTTAGTTTGGGGCACCTGGGCTCAAAGTTTGCATTACTTTTTTCCTAATTCCTGTCCTTCTCAGATGTCTCCGATCAATTTCAATCACATAATAATCTTGCCTCAGTAATTAACTTGTATAGTCCAGTCGAATTTTTGGGGGGAGGTGTTTTGAACCAAGGCTTAATGAAGACTGGCTAACCTTTAATTTGCTGCTGTGGCTGGCCTTGAACTCCTGTTGCTCTTGCCTCTTTCTACCAGATTTTAGGATTACAGCAGCAAGCCACCTTACCTGGCAAAGAAGTACCTGTGCTGTGTTCTCTTTGGTGGTGCTTAGAAATTGAACCTAAGACCTTGCACATGCTAAGCAAGTACTCTACCACTGAGACACATCCTCAGGGGACTACACCTAGTCCAGTGGAACATTAAATTTTATCTTGGGCTGGTATTTCCTTTCTTCCAACTCAATAGTACTTCATGCAGAGAATCTTACAAATGGAGGGGGGGTCTCTTATGATCTTATTTCCTATCTCATACAACTCCTAATTTGCTTCCTATCTGAGTGATAACAAAGAGGATATGGGGAAGAATCAAGGGATAAGAAAGCAATCACCAGAGGGACCTGTGATGATCAAATATTCTTGCCCTCTATGCTTGGCTCAAAGCTTAGTTTTTATTTTCTCTTTTAAAATATTTTCATTGGTTCTTTAGAGTCACCCCTCTTTTAGGGAAATGATTGCTGTCCCCTGAACACAGTCAAAGTGGTGTCTTCTAGTGACTTAGGACAAGTTCGTAATTTGCTGAGACCAGAAATGTTTCATTGTGGCCTTTGGCATGAACTTTCGGTACCCTACAAAGAGGGAATATGTTTTGATGCTTGCAAAGGAATTCAAGACCTTTATGAGCACCAAGAACTCATAAAACCAGTGAGACACTTAAATAAAAATCATCTCTGGGTTTAGTCTTCAACAGGCCAGTGTCTGTTGAAAAAATTTTGTGAAGTAAATATAAGCATCTAGGGCTTTGAGTGAGATCATGTAGTGTTGATTGGTAACAGAATTCATCCTGAAGTCCTCACTCCCTTTTCTGTTTTCTCTGGGAAAAAAGAGTTGAAATAATTTTATTTTATAGCTTAATTTGCTAAGTGACAACTAAAAACAACAACAAAATATGTAAGAAAAGCAAGTAATTGAATATATTCTTGCAATCCTCAATTTCTTAACTTATTTATTGCTAATAATTATATACATGTATGAGCAAGTCTTATGATGGCATCCCCATTTCCCTCCTCCCTGTCACCAACCTGCTGGGGACCTTCCTCAGTTGGATTGCTGGGCTGGTCTATAGGATAGGAAAATTGTGAGTTTTGTTGTTTATTTTTTCAAGGTAGGGTCTCACTCAAGTCCAGGCTGACCTGGAGTTTACTATGTAGTCTCAGGGTAGCCTCAAACTGACAGAGATCCTCTGAGTGCTGAGATTAAAGGTATGCACCACCACACCCAGCCCCAATCCTCAAATTTTAAAGTCCATTTGAAGTTTTAAGTTTATAACCAGTAGTGTTATATAGCATTGAACATGGCTACCTATCTCAAATGTGCAATCTCTTAAGAGAACTACACACCAGAATGAAAATCTTGGGTCTTTCCTGATATTTTTAGATCATAATTTACAGACTCAACATTTTATCTGTATTTCTTTTTCTTTGTAAAGTAACAGCCTGGAAAAGCTGACCACATGTGTACATATGTGCATGTGTGTCTTTAGGTATGGAGAGGAAATCAGGTGTGGAGGCTAACTACTCAATGTTGGCTCACAGGATTTACAATGTGCCCCCAAAGGGCTAACTCTTCATTTGGTCTTTCAAAACTATTGATGTCTTCCATGTTCCAGCAATTCTGCTAGTTCTGGGTCTACTCAGTTAATTAAACCATGGTCCCTCTAGGTGCTTACACTGGGATCCCTTCCACTTTGTGTGTAGAACACAGAGTTTAAAATTCATCCATTATTACATACATTTAGTCCTTATTTGATACCCAAACAATGAGATAATTTTTGTTTAAAAGTTTTTTAAAAAAATTTCATTTGGAAATACTTTTGTTATATTACATTCCTATATGTGGAGGTCTTAGTTTTATAGGAATGGGAGTTTTTCATATGCATATTTTCTTTATACATTTGGAGTCATTGATGAAGTGGCAAGGTTGGGTGATTTAGTGGGTGGCAGAAAGATATACACAACATCTATGGAAGTTGCCAAAATCAATATGAACAAGATGTTCATTATCAGAGCTTTCAGATTTGGACCCATAAAAGTACTGTGGCTATGTTTAGGACCAAGAGGCACTGATTTTTATTTCTCTATAATATTGTGGATTGAGCCACTGGCAGCATCATTTATCTGTCATTCTTTTGGCAAGATAAAATGAAGTCTGGTTCTACTCTAATCTGCCATGGGGTTGTATATGGATCTGAGGGTAGATTAACTTTGATGATGCGAGTATAGGACCAATGAGTCTTCATTACATTTCTGACTCTGAATTAAAAATAACTTTGACACAAAAGCAAAGGAGACTCATTTTCACCTTCAAATACAGACCACTGTGGTTACTCCAGAAGGTCAGATATGTGGACTTGGCTTCTCCAACCAGCCCTCCCAGAGGAATAATTCAGTGTCCCACATAAAACAATTTTATCTGTGTGGCCTTCAAGCTTTTGTAAAGTAGACCTTAGAAGCACACTAGAGTAAAACCTAACCAAATCACAGCCAACAAACCCAGTTGCCACACTGGAAACATCATATTTCTCTTTAAAGCAGCGTTATAGTGAGATAATTCATGTATAATATTTAATATATCTTTATTATGAATAAATATATACATTGTATGACCAAATCTTGTGAATGTTTCCCCATTTCCCTCTTCTGTCCTCTACCCACTGGGGTCCTTCCTCAGTGTGCATACTGGATCTGTCCATAGGTTAGGGGGTTATGAACTGCCAGAAGTAGCTAGTTGTTTTTTTTTTTTTTTGTATTCCTCCTTTGTGTATTGTTGCTGAGGGGGGCCATGTCTCTGGACATTCTCCCCCACCACAGCTCTTACAATCTTTCCGCCCCCTCTTCCTCTCAGTTCCCTGAGTCATAGTGAGTGAGTTTTAAGTCTGCTTTGTTGTTGAGATCTTAAGTATCTCTGGATCTTTGCCCTGGGTTGTTTTGGGTATCATTGGTGTCTGT
>PVHP010017679.1:0-34173 GCA_004024765.1 Zapus hudsonius | reverse complement strand
TTCTTGCAGGAAGAACTGCAAGTAAATAAGTTTGTGAATAGTACCATTAAACTCCGGGCTATTTGAAATGCACAAAAATTGTGAAAATTAATGGCTACCAAAATCTTAAGAAAATAGTTTAAAATTAGTGTGTAATTTCAATTCACATTATTATTGTCACTTGTATACCAAATGCTTACTTGTTAACAGGAAGATCATGCAAAGGTTCAATGAATTATTTGTTCAAATGTTGTTTTCCAGAGCTGTTAAGAAAGTTTTGTTTAAGGAATTTTTAATGTTCTTCTAATGCATCTCAACACATGAATTTTAAAGACTATTACTGAGAATTTTTTTTCAATATATATTCTAGAAAGCTGGATTGGGCCATCAAAGTGTGGTAAATGAAATATCCATTAATGGGAACTCAGAATATCAACATTTTAATCTCAAAAACTAAGAAATCCATTCAGATTTTTTGGATATTTTCAGGAGAAAAATCCCATGAAATAAGAAGGGATCAGAGATAGTTTAAAAAAGAACATTTTGACTAATCATGTTCTGGAGTCCTGATTATGTAATTTCATGGTTATTTAGTATCCAAACCTACTGAAATGATCTGAGTCTCACTTTTCATATCTGCAAAATTAAAGTTAAAATAAACACATAAATCCTGCTCCATCTCTTATATACTAAGGTTTTATAACTCTTCGATAGTATAGAAGTTTGCAAATTCCCTTTCAAAAAGTTTCCCTTGAGCCACACTAATTTGTTGTATGGATAAAAAAATCAATAATTTCATAGGTTATTAGGAAAATATATTTTAATCTTCCCAATTCAATGTTTTCCTTGTTAATTGTTTTAAATGTTGCTGGTGGCTACTACTTATCTATATAAGAATAAAATACAAATGGTATCTGATCTAGTATTAACCTTTGTGTTAGACATTTTTAGTTTAACACGTGACATGGCTCTTTGCCTGGTGTGTCAGGAGGTGAGGCTCCAGTCTGCTGTCTCATTCCCTTTCTGAGCTCAGCAGATCCTGCAGCCTCTCTGGGACTCATGTCTTCATGATCAATTGGTTCCTTCTAATAATAACATAGTGGTATAACTAATAGTACATACTCTGGGGTTGGGGGGCACATTTAGAATGAGAGTTCAGGATGTCAAGGAAACAGGAGAGGTCCAGGGAATATCCACGTTAAAAAAAAAAACAAACAGAGGAATCAGGCAGGTGTTCACAAGTCACTTCAATTCTTATAAATAGCTTTGTAGTTGATGGCTGCTGGGTTTGGTAGAAAAAGTAATTTTGACAAAACTTTGTATTTTAAGTACAGAAAAAAAAAACTCCATGAGTCAATAGTTTAAGCATATAAGCGAATCTTTCAAGGCAAGTCTACATTCTGAGAATGACAGTTTCTTATATATAGGTAGTTGCTCTTCCACTGTTTCTGCTGATAATACCCTTCACAAATGTATGCACATGACTCAACAACCTCTTCAGTTCAAAGTTGAAAACTTTTAGAGAATCATTACTACACAATTGATAAATCCCTTCACTAGTGCTTAGTACAGAACTTTACAATGATTATTACACATTGTAGTACTTTCTTGATTAGAAAAGCTACATTTGATAAATCTAAGGGTCTAATCATGACTGTTTTATTTGTAAACATATTCTACACAAGAAACCAGACAAAAATGCTCCAATATTAAGAATATTATGAGAAAATATATTCTTTTTTTAATTTAATATTTATTGTCCATAATGAGTTACATTATTTAGTGGGCAAACCATGCGTTGTTATCCCGACTTCCCCAATTCCCCCCCTCCCCATACCTGATCAGTTGTATATCCTCCTTCGTGGGCTGTCTGTATTAGTCCTTGTGGCAAGGGATCCTGTATATCTTAGTACTCATCCTGGTCTTCCTGGCCCAAGTCAGTTGTTACTGATGGGTGCCATGCCTCCGGACCGTCTCCCCCACCAGGGCTCTCACAATCTTTCCGCCCCCTCTTCCGCTCAGTTCCCTGAGTCGTGGTGGGTGAGTAATAAGGCTGCTTTAATGTTGCGAGCTTAGAGGTCCTTGTGTCGAAAATCCTTGGTTTCTGTCTCATTGGCCTATATTCTTTTAGTAAAGGATTTTCCAAATGATAATTTTAAAAATGGGCTGATGACTGTACTTTAAACCTCTGGGACATGAGTGTGGGAAGCTGCAAAAGAAAATGGGGCTGTACAGATAGGAGGACACTCAAGATATACCATGCCATTAATCCCAAAGAGGAAAAATTGTAAGTGAAATCTGTGATAAAACAAGTTGAATGCTACAAGGAGAATTTGTAGGTTTTTCAAAACATTTTCAGTTGATGTGTGATAGTGGAAATCCAATTGTAAATAGCTAAGGGTCATGCCATCATTAGGAAGTAGCTTAAAGTTATAGCCTTAATGCATTTATCACATTTATGCAGAAAACTGATCGCTGCATGTCGAGAAGAAAGCAAAAATCTAATTGCATCATGATATCATGGTTTCAATATCTCATGAGCTTTCTTTCTTGTACTCTGGCCACAAGTATTTTCCTTTTCATGTAAGACATCTGTTTCTTCCCATGGGTTATTCTTCTGAATACCTTAGCTGGTGAAAGTAACTTGAATTTACTGATATCTGTGGGGTAAGTGCTCTGTCTCATGCCTTTCTCATGTCAAGGTGGTCTTGGCCATTCTGCCATACAGAAGCTGAGTAGGAAAGTCTGCCTCTAATTCCCAAGACTTCCATGACTTCTCTTTGATGTGGGTAGATGGTATACAAAAAAAAAAAAGAAGTTAAAAAAAAAACCTCTGCCATTTCTTATAAATTTAATCACAGCCATCTTTCACACATATCACAGAGGAAAAACCACAGGGGCATTCTATTATTTCAGTACTGTGATTCTACTTGACAGAGACAAAAATTGCCTTAAACTGTCTAGTGAGGTTCTTGTGTTGTGTTTTGGATTCTTTGCTACTGAATCTGTGCACTCCAGGTAAATAACCTAATGGCTTCCCTTTTCACCTGAGTGGGTGTATGCTCTACATATGTAGAACTTGAATGAGACTTCCTTCTTACTGGTAAAATGGTAGTGTTATACTAATTTAACTCCCAGAACATATTCAAGCATTGCCTTTGTTTTTGATATCTACTTGCTTTTGTGGATAATTAAGACAATTTAAGTAATAGAGTGGATTATTTTAATGTTCCTCTCAAAACAAGCTCTTCTTAAAACTCATCAGAAGAATTTTTCTTTATTCCTTTATGAATAAGTGCATCATTTACCCCCTACCTCATGGACTGATCTTGTATGCCCACCAAGGAGGGCCCCAGTGGGTTGGGACAGGGAAGAGGGAAATGTGGATACCACCACAAGATTTTCTCATACAATGTATCTAATTTTTGACAATAACGATGTTTAAAAATTGTTTAAAATAGTCAATGTCTAAAAATGTTCTATTAAAACTTTCTTTTCATGCTTTCAAGAATACATTCAAAATATCTCATGTTCTTTATCTAGATTTATTTAAACTTTTTTCTGTTCATATCATGGATATTTCCTCAGGTTTTCTCAAGAAAACACCTTATGGAATAAATGCTTGTCATGATTATCAAGGTGTTTGTCAGCTACAAATTTCACTGAAGTACAGGTGGTAACGACACACACCTGGGTGACAATATTTTGCTACTAGTCCTTGACTTAGCCCTCGGGCTTTTGATGATAACATACGGTTGCCTTCATGGAGAAAATGAACATGTGCGCATGTACAAATGTTGCTCTTTGAACTTTTGGGGCTATTTCAGTTTTTTTTTTTGACTTAACTAAATGACTCATATGCTCTTACTACAGTGTGCCTTGCATACAGGTATGGAAGAGGGAGTTCTGAGCCTTCGTTTACAAAGAAATAAGATATTTCCTAGAGCTTTATCAACATGCCATTAAAGTGCCACCTTCTATAGGAAGAGGGCAGTTACTATTTCTGTCAAAGAGAAATTCCATGGTATAATATGTTTAAACATGGTAAACAAGAAGAGTCAATCTTAAGGCATTTTAATGTCCCGCATTTTCTATATTTTACTTTTTTGTGGACTTACATTATTAATTCACCAGATAGCTCAAATAAAGAGTCGGGGAATTAATTACAGAAATAAGAGAGGGTCAAGGGAACAAATGAAGTTGTCAGGGTACAGAGACTAGCAATAGTGGAAAGCTGCGACCACCCCAGCTGAATGGAAGGAAAGAGTGTTGCTCCAGCCATAGAGACCTGGAGTAAATAAAAGGAGCTGCCAGGTCAACAGAGGCAGGGCAGAGTTACTGCCAGAGGTGCATTTTCAAGCAGGTAGGTGTTGCAAAATAAGCCATGATTTCTTTCTTTTTCAATGTCTTTTTCTCCCTATCAACAAATTTTTAGCAAGCACGTACTGTGTGCAACATACTGCACTAAGTACTTGCTAGATCAAGTTTCCTGTTCTAAGGGAGATTACATTTCGCAGAGATTAGAGATAATGTGTATTAAGAAAACATGTAACAAGTCATGAACTTCCCATACAATACTATTATATTACTATCTTATTATTATATCACTATTATATACTATTATGTTAGTTATATGACAAGTGTACATTTGTAATAGCAATTTATATAGACATATCTGTGTATGTCTTTTATATAATGCCTATATAAAATTTTGACACGTGAGCATAAAGATAAGGCCGTGGGTGGTCAGAATATTTAACAATGAGAAATGAGTTCTCAAGGATACCTACAGACCACTTATGCACTTGATGGTCTGGTGTTCTCAGTTTAACAACCCAGTTAGTGTGGAATCTAGCTCCAAGCTGTCCTTTCTTGAAAACTTCTCCACCTACTCAAGTTAATTAGTGTCCTGCACACCACTTGGTTGTTTGCACCCTACATTTTACCCCACGGATGCCTACTTCGCTTCTTGTTTTTGCTCTTTGCCTGGCACTTCCTCTCTTGCTGCTGTTTACTCAACAGTGCCCTATTTTGAGCTATTGCCTAATTGAAACCCATGTAATTCATAAACTCCATGGGCTGGCTCTTGACTGGTAATTCAGCAAAAAGTTATTTCTTCTTCCTTGGAAATCTTGTGATCTTTAATAATGTTTGGGACTTTTAGCATGAATTATGCTGGGATTCTTTGATTTTATATTGCATATGTTTATTTAATACATATATAGCAGGTGCCTGGTGTGGTGAGCAGTGAGAAACACATCTGCTTTAGTAATGATTTTATGAAATGTGGTTCCTTTAGGTAAATTGTGTTTATCTACATTTAAAAATTGTATTCATTCCAGGATAGATAAGGTGCCTTGAATTTGCCAGGCAGTTGCAGATGAAAACTTGATGAATATATGAAGTTATTATGTTGAGATCTAGGCTGTATGTCATGAGTGTGCACAACATGATTACATGAGAGAGCCATGTTGCTCATCTTTCCCAGGACCTTCCATTTTCATATATAAAATGTCTAGATTAAAACAACTGAAAATTTACCTTCTGGAATATATACTGAGATAGTTTCCACAAAAGAAGAATTATGAGACTAAATGACAATGCAATGAAATGCATGCATTAATTTATATATACATCTATGTATGTACATGTACTAAAGGGAGGCTTTAGCATGGCATTGTTACCTTAATTTGCCTTACATAAATTGGAAAAGGCAGAAATTTGTGGGAGGTGAACTATTTCAATAACTAAGTTCTCTCTGCATGTAGTGTTTATATACTGAGAACACGGTTCTTTCTTTAAGGTGTATTTGTACACTGAGGCTTAGTTATTCTCCCTTTAGGAATGATTCTCATGAATGCTCTACAGAAAGAAGAAAGAACAGAAAGGAGAAGCAGACACACTGAGTTTTGCTTAGGTCTTTTGGATGAGTTGTACCACGTCAGCCCAAATTTAGTTTTGTTCCCAAACCAGGAGCTCATGAGCTTATGTCTGTGCTCCTTTAAACCAGTTATCTGCCATAATTCTCAGGCTTCTCCAAAAACACAGACAATCAGATCTTGTTGTTATAATTGTAAAAATATGAATATAGGATAGTATTTTTCTCTGCAGTTGAGTCTTGTAGTTACATTCTGACTGAGCTCCTGAAAACAGTACTGAGAAGCTGTCTATAAATAAGTACTTTTGTTTACAGGAACTTACTGGGGAACTGGACTTGTACCACCTGCCGTTTTCCCAAGGCTGAGAAGTGAGAGGAGGAGGTTTCAGTCCTCTAAGATAATTCATGTCCCAGGGAGCTTCTTTTTCTAGTCA
The DNA here is from genome assembly GCA_004024765.1 of Zapus hudsonius. Lineage (NCBI taxonomy): Eukaryota > Metazoa > Chordata > Mammalia > Rodentia > Dipodidae > Zapus > Zapus hudsonius. The sequence goes on along the minus strand of PVHP010017679.1, from coordinate 27,882 downwards.
ACTTAAACCAGCTGTAGGTACCTTTGTCTCATTGATGCACCTCTGGGCAACTTCATAGTGTTGTTTAACTTTTCCTCCGTTCTACCTTCTCTTATTATAAGATTTCTAAGAATGCATTGCCTTTGACTAAAGCATCAAATAGAAGATAACTACCTAGAATTATGAAAATAAGTATTTACAGTTTTATACTTACCCCAAATTCTGAATTTAAGCCAGTTAAGAAACTTCAGTCTTGTGGGCAAGAGGCAAACTGGAGTCCATATGGAGTTTCTCAATTGGTTTTCCAAGTAGGTGGGATATAAATATCATAACAGCATTTCAGTCACGTCCCTTCCATGGTCAACGATACAATCTTTTCTGTCTTATTGGCCTTAGGAATGGCGTGTCATGGCAGAAATCATCGGTACATTTTGCTTAATGAGGTGATTGCTCAGCTAATAAATAACTAAAGCTAGACTCTTGTTTCCTAAGTTATGTTTTGTAAACTTAAAATGTCATTAGAAAAGGACGGCAATTCTATTACTCATTTAAGGCTCACTGAAAGCTTGCTATTAAGGCAGAGTTTTCAGTACACTTTGTAAAACATGAAATCATGTGAAGCAATCGTCGGAAAGATAGTCTGGGGGAAAGAGCCTACCATTCTCTCCTCACATTTACCCATTTAGCCCACACTTACGAGTGTCAGAGCCCACGCTGACTCTGATGGCTGGGAACATCTGTAAGATGAAGAACTAGTACTGTAGTCTGAGTCACATTTTCTATTTTTGTTTCAAGTCCTATTTAGAGCTTGGCTACTGTTAGGCTTGTCCTGATTTTCCTCAGTTACTGTGATATAGCCAGCTGATTATTTGCAAAATGCACTTTAACAGTCACAGATTGTTTTTGATGGATGTCCAAGGTTAGAGAAATCAAGAAATTGACAGCTCAGAGGACAAATGTTGAAACAACCCGTTAAAATATGCATATATTTAATTAGGAAAGATAGAATTATATTTTCTTTCTTAAAAGCTGGGGGGATTATTTAGAGACTTTCAGCAGAAACCATCTGTCAATGAAAACAAAAGAAGAATTGAAGTAGAGTTCAGGGCTCTGCTCACTGCCCTGTTTTCATTAGTAATTATGAGGAAGTCGATCCGGAAATAGACATGCATGAGAGCAAGGCCTCGGTACCATAACTCATGCTTTCAGACATCAGCACAGAAATACACAATCCGTAGCTCAGAACCATCGACACTGCCACTGTCATAATGCTGCCTCGGGCAAGGTTCTCCTCTCCTTTTTGGGTAAAATATGCTCCCCCCACACACAACCTTCTATAAATCACTTTTAGTGAAGGGCATGCTAAACTTTCTTGGTTTCAGAGTCATACTTGCCATAGTTTGGGAAATCCGTTTCACACCATTGGAAAGTCAATTTAGTGTTTGACTGGCTACAGAGAGAGATTTGGGACATAATTCCTGACAAACAACTGAATTCAAACATGGATAGCCTTAGAAACACAACCTCTAGTGCTTTACTAGTAATGCAGTTGACCTCACGCCTATGTGTTTACAAAAGAAATACAATCGATACTTTAAAAAAGTATTTTTTTGAGATCTTAAGCTTCTGGTTATGATATTTACTATAAGCATAAATTTATTCACATTGAAAACTTGTCAATACAATCTTGTTGTCCATATAAAAACCCTCAGGATTCCCCTGTCACTTCTAGGTAAGAAATTGGTAAATGAAATGGAGAATTATTACATGTAGCAGTTTATTTGGTGTTAAAATATCTGAAAATACACGTTGGACTTTCACTTTGAATATTTAGTGGGTTTTGGTTTTTTATACTTAAAATAAATAGGAAAGAGCTTGAATGCAGCCTCAATGAAGCAAGAAGGCCAAAAAATAGTGCTGTTTTTTAAAAATTTTCTGTCTGCCACTATTGTTTAAGAGAAATTACCCTGAAACCAATAAGTGTATGATATTAAAGACACTTTATCTACTAATGGCCAGAAGCTGGGATCATCAACTGTCCTTTGGATGAAAACAGGTAAGACATTGTCAGGAGAGGAGAGGTCTAGAAATTCTCCCGTCAGTTCAGCATCTCTGGATATTCACTGCTGTAGGATCAACATGGTGATAACTCGAGTCCTTTGAGGATAATTCACCAATTCATGAAGAAGAAAAGAGAAAACTCTATAAAGGGCTGGAGACTTAAACTTCTAAACTCATCAAAAGGCAAGTTACTTGTCTCTTCAAGAGAAACTGACACATTTGCTTATTTTTCACTATTTCCATTATTATTTCTATATTGATTGTGATATCTTAAACTTCACTTAAATATAAATTAGTATTGGCATAAATATTTCCTATGTTGTATTAGAGTTGTTTTTCCCCAAAAGATCCATTTCAAAAAACCATGCTACCTCTTGTGCAATTCATAACCCCCTACCACATGGACTAATCCAGTATGCCTACAGAGGAGGGTCCTCGGGGGTCTTAAGGACAGGGAGGAGGGAAATGGTGGTATCATCACAAGATATGCTCATACAATGTATCTAACTATTGATAATAAAGATATTGAATAAAAAAGAATCATGATTTTCATGATATATATTAAACATTAAGGAGAAAAGTATTTAGGATTCATAGCAATATTAAATATTACAGTCTTATCACATTTTTCTCTGGCCTTGCTTCTGTGTATGCTCCAAGAAAATCAATGAAATTATTGTGGATAATTTATTTCTAAAGAGAAACAAAAAGTCAATTTTTCCTGGGGCTTACTTTCAGAGAAAAGTACGGTTTTCCCATTTTTAAAAAGTTTTCATGAATTTATCATTGCTGTCTTTGAGGCAACCCTCAGGGGAGGATAATAGGGAACAATTATGGTGAGAGGTAGTTTCATACTTAGAGGGATTCACTTTTTAGGAAATAGTAGGAGAAAAAGTGTTTTGTTTGCTGTGGTGCCTCTTCCACGAGTGTGATTAGTCCCTTTGGGAAAATGATAACTCTAATTAATTGCTACGTACAGTCATAAACCTTTGAGTACTCTGAAAATTAGACAAAATGTGTATATAAGTCACAGGAATACTGGAAATGAAGGCAAGAAAGAAGTATCCTTAGGGTATGATAAAGTCCCTCTGTGCCTACGTGTCTAATAGAGTAAGGCTTGCCTAAGATGATAAATAGGTTGTGTAAGATAGAACTTATTCCTTCATTCATTCCCACATTCAATAAGGAAGTATTTCATGAGCACTAAGTATTATATGCCACAGGGTAGACTTACAAAAAAAAAAGTAAAGTGGTGAATCACATTAAAAACATTTAGTACAATAACTTGAATGAGTGGCAAAACTTCAAAATTAATGTCTACTTGATTGAATAAGTGCCCTCCCTCTTCTTTAACTCTGAAGGAGTAGAAAAGGAGTGAGAAGAAGAATAGTCAAAGTGTGCATTACCTCCACAACTCTTCCCTACGTTTACAGCTACTGATCAGACCAAATTGTCTGGAAAATTTGCCTGTAGGTTTTGTAAGGCCTTGTGCAACTTTGAGAATGTTCTTCACAAACCAGAATATCAGATGCATATGCCATAGTAGGTAAGTGAAGAGATCCTTAGTAGGTCAGGACGCTGAAGCATAGGCTTTAGTATACTTGCAGAAAATCATGTTTATATCATGTTTGTGCAAGAGTGATGAAAAGAGCAACAAATTCAGTATGAGATACTTTTATTTAGTACTGACTAACCCTTTAAAAATCTAATATTCACATGTGTATGTATCTTTCCTATCATCACCAGGTATGTGTTATAACTTAACATGGTTCTGTAAGTGAAAGGTGAGCCCATGATGTTATTAAGGAGCATAAAAAACAGATCTACCAGAGTTTATTAAATCACTGACTTGAGAACAATAATAGAGTCACTTTCTTAATGTTAGCCTAAAGCTATTCAACCTCTTCACCTCTTACTCTATGTAAAATAGGGAACAAAAAAATGGTTTCTATAATTATCTTAAGTCAAACCCACTAAGTAGAAGATAGCTGATTACAAATAAATATAAAATCATGTCTTTGTGTGCAATAAATTGAAGGCCTCTAAGTGCGGACAAAAGTGTGAGAGGAGTGGCTCAGAGAGCAGGTTTAACAAGAGTTCGTGACCTCTTGTGAATTCACTGCAATTTCACCATAGAATGTGTGCTGAACCCATGCAATATATGGTTACATTTGACTCATTTCTTTTACAACATTTCCTCTCTGTGCTTTCTTAGGGACATGGAAGTCCCTCAAATTTGTAGGGAATTCTGACAAAAAATAAATCATACTTCAGAAGTTTGTCTAGACCTGGGCATGTAGTTCAATGCTTGCCTAGCATGAATAATGGACATAGGTTTGATCCTCACTGGTGAAAAAAAAAGATTTAGTTAAAAATGTGAAACACATTTGGATTAGTAATATTTAGAAATTTGTGAGTTTATGTCATAAATAAACTATTGACTAAAAGTTTAATCGGTTATCTTCTGAATATTGTTGAGAAAAGTATATTCACAAAGAGGCATGAGTTTCTCACTTTAGACAATAAACCGCTTTAGACAATAAACCACTTGAAGATTAAAGTTTTCTCAGTTGTTTTATAACACAGCAAACATACAACATGTTGTTGAAAAATGCAGTGGAATCAAGTCTTTATCAAAATAAAATATTGGGTAATTGGTTATCAATACTTCAGACAGACAGCAAGAGGGAAGAGAAATTAGGTTGTAACTCTTCCTGAAAATAGCTGCTTAAATATCCATTTCTGATACTTGTCAAACATTCTCTTTACTCTTTTGTATTTTACATGCTAAATTGGATCATATGGTATTTATTTTTCTGTTTATGTCTTATTGCATTATACGCAATTTCATCTAGGTTCATTAATGTTTACACAAATGTCTAGATTCATAGAAAAAGAAAATTGAATAGGTAGTTTAATTACAATAGTTTGAGAGACTGAGGAATTGGGGACATCTTGGTCAAGGGACACAAAACTTCAGTTAGCCTGAAGAAATAAAGAGATTTTCATTTGGAGTTGTGATTATGGTCAATAGTGGTCAACAAAATTTTATTTTTGAAAATTTCTGAGTTTTTCATATGTGTTCTTCTCATATAAGAATTATCTGAGATAACTTATAAATAAGTTAAATAGCCTGATTTAGCCATTTCACAATGTAAACACTTGTTAAAACATCATGTTAAACATCATAAATATAAAAGGCCTTTTAAATGCCACTTAAAATAAATAAAAGGTGGGAATGTGGTGGGACACTGAGTTCAGTCCCCAGCACTGCCCAAAGTAACAACAAACAAATGAACACACAGACTATCAGATCAAGTTGCACAGCAAAACCACTGTCTGTTGAGCTGACAAATCCCATGTTTCTGAAGTAAAAAATGATCCTTCCTTAGATTAAAAGCATTTGTGGCCCATGTGACTAAAACAGAACTTGAGCTCACCTCTGCGGCATACAAAGTCAGCTGCACTTTCCACCACACCTGTCAGGATTCCCAGCACAACACTGAGCAGCTCTGTCAATCACTCACAAGCAGCAGCAGTTAAGGGGCATGGTAGTGGTTGGCTCTGTGGAGGCTACTGGAGAGAAGGAAACAACAAAATGCTGCACTCTTTCTGACCTCATCTTGGAAAACCATGAGCCTTGTCAGCCTGACTAGAAGTCTCTTCCCTACATTCTGTGCAAAGGGCCATCAGAATGTGCTGGTGTTATCAGAGAAACACTCAGACCATGGGAAGTATCACTCTCACATAAGAACACATCTCAGTATGAAGAGTGGCACCTTCAACTTGAAAGCTCGTATTTATCCTAGTAGCACTTTCATCTTGAACAGAAATCCTACAGAATATTTTCAGTAATGGTCCTGGTCATATAAAATGCATCTGCTCTTGGGATTTCAAGCTCCAAATCTACTTTTGTGAGGTTGCTATGCATAAGAGGGAAGGAAGGTGGTAAGAACTTTTAATAGCCTCACATATCCATCTCGTGCTTAAAAGAGAAAAAAAATGGTTTTGCTTCTTTTTGGAGCAAGTTTTCTCTTTGAGATGTTCTTCTGACATGTTGAGGACAATTCAAAGTTTAAGAAATCACAGTTTTAAACTCAGTTTTTGAACTAATCAAATGAGAGAGTCTAGAAAATCAAGAGTAAATATTAAATAATCTATCATCTATTTCATTTATCATTCTAATATCTATGAGTTCATCACTTACTCTATATGACCACACACACATGCATACACACACACCATATCACTAGGCTTTCTTATTTATAGTGTTTCCTCTGGCTTACTTTGCTACTTGATATACATGTAAAAAGCAAAATTTTAATGTCACAATTCCTCTCTTCAAAAGATTTTTTCTCTTATGAGAAGAAACAGGTTAGCTTTTGATTTTTCAACTCAATATTTTCACATTAATATCTCAAGGCCTATCTCACTTCTAGTTGTTAGTCTCTACATTTCATTTTGATGCATAATCCACTATTAGCCTTTGAACTATTTTTTTCCCTTAACTTCATTCCATGGTTTAGTCTCCCACTTCCTAGAATTTCCTGGGTCTCCTGCTCTCCATCCATTACCCAGAGTCCTTAGATACATGCCTTCCATGAACCATTTCAGTGTCTGTAGTTGGTGTGATAATTCCTTTTAAAAATATATTTATTTATTTATTTGCAAGGAGAGAAAGGAGGGAGAGAGAGAGAAAGAGAGAGAGAGAGAGAGAATGAAAATGGGAACACCAGGGCCTCCAGTCACTGCAAACAAATTCCAGAGATGCATGCACCACTTTGTGTGTCTGGCTCTATGTGGTTACTGGGAAATCATACCTGGGTCTTTGCGCTTTGCAGGTAAGTACCTTAACTGCTGAGCCACTTCTCCAGCCCAGTAATTCCTTTTTTGACCTCTTCAGATACACAGTCAACATGATCATCCACTTGGTTTATGACATGCTCTTATACAACAAGTTTTCTTATCTAAACTATGTATTTCTTAAGCTCGGTGGGCATGGTTTATTCATCTGGAAGTTCCTGGGCTTGTACTCTGAATATAGTCACTTATATTGCCTATAGTCACCACATAGGGACTGACTTAGCCACATGCCACTGGGAGAAACCTCCAAACCTGACACAGTTATAGGAGGAAAGGATTTATTGAAGCTACAGATTCCGGGGAAGTTCCGTAATGGCGATAAAGGCTGGCCCCCTTTCACAGGTCCAAGAAGTCATCATAAACACCACACACACAACAAAACAGGCAGGAGTGAAGAGAAAGATTTCTTTCCTCTTTATATGTAGCCTTAGTTAGGGGTCTTGCAACCCTATAGCAGACTTGATGGCTTCTTGAGTCTCTGGAATTTCCTTCCAGCACTGCCTTCCCAGGAAGGGATGTTTATTTCTAGCTCCCCTGAGCTTCCTTAGATCCTGTCCCCTACTGAGAGGCGGCCTTCCTGTGTAAAACATCAGAGACCCACCCATGATTACTAAAAAGGTCAAGTTGGCAACAAAACCTAATAATCACAGGGGCAAATTACAAAACTGTGTGTCTAAACAAACATATTTATACCCATTGAATGAAATAATTGAAACAAAGTCACATCAAAAGAAAATGGAAGTTGTATGGTGGCACACACCTTTAACCCTAGAACTCAGGAGGCAGAGGTAGGAGGATCACCATGAATGAATTCTAGGCCAGATTGAGTCTATACAGTGAGTTCCAGATCCAATGTAAAGTGATACTCTACACTGAAAACACAAAACAGCAAAATCAACTACAAAAACAAAAGAATGAAAAAATTAAAAATAAAATGGAACCTGTCTTCCTTTATGAGCGAGCAAAGTGGTGACTTTATTTTTTTACTTGGTTTACTTTTTTCTATAAGTATAACCACCTAAAATGTAAATACCAGTTTTTAAACCAAAAGGCTATAAAGCTTGAATGCATGATTCTCAACCCTGATGAATAATTAAGTAACTCCTGCAGTGACATGTTTTAAATGCAAAACTTTTCTATCTGCTACCCAAAGAGTAATACTAAAGATTTTTCCACCTACGACATTGTGTCATAATAAATTGTATTGGAAACTTTTGCATGCTCCTTCTCTAAAATAGCATACCAACTTCAAGATTTCCTTAGATGGCATGAGGATTACTTAAGAACATCACTTACAAATTATTTGCAGAGTTATTTTTATAAGCTGGAGTTTCTGCTATGGGAAATGACTTTAAATGTTTGGCCAACTTGGACCTCTAACAAACAGTGCTTGTCAATAAATATTAAACAATCATATGAATATGGAGTTGAAAATCTGAATTCTATCTATATCATGGGATTTATAATTCTCTTCTCAATATTCCTAGGATATTAAGGGTAAAAGGTCTATTGCAAATCCTGTATTATTCATGGAGAGCACCCACGGAGGAGTTTGGTATGAAACTTCTGCAACTGTGGAACTGTATTAGATAAGAGCTTTCTTCATCTTGCCATCCTATCAAAAAAGGAAAAAAAATAATGATAGTGAAATTTGACTGTTGCTGCCAAATTTTACTTGTATGCAGGTGAAAGATTCCAGTTGAAGGTACTTGGAATGTGAGCTTTTGGTTTTTTTGGTTTTTTTTTTTTGTTGTTGTTGTTTTTTTTTTTTTGTTGTTTTTCTGAATCACCCAAGAAAAATGTTAAACTAGTAAAACAAAACAAGGAGCCATATTCAAAGAGATTTTATCTAGCACAGCCTGTACTCGATAAGAGTTGGAAAGTGTGTCAATTTTTTCAGAGGTTTAATTCCAGGAGTGGAAGCATTATTTCCTTGGTTTTGTCTCCAATGGATTTTGACCTTTGACCTGTCCAACACTATCGCTTTTTTGTGTTATGTGATGATGGAAGGTGACATTAGAGTAGTCAGGAGCATGAGCCTGGATCTTGAGTCAGTGCAACCTAAAGCCCTGTAACTCAAGTTGTTGAATTGGTTTACTCATGTGTAAGACTAGTATAATAGCACCACCACCCTTTAGGTGGTTGACAGGATTAAATTGGTCAATTTTTTATTAGGGTCTCCTATGGTCCAGGCTGGCCTCAAATTTGCTATGACTGAAGCTTGATTTGTATTCATGAATTCTTGGTCCTCTGGCCTCCACTTATCAAGTGCTGGGATTATAGGCCCACATTCCCACATTTAAAAAAAAAACACTTAGAATGCTGCTTGACACAAATTAAGGAGTATCTCCCGGTTTAGCTATTACTTGTGATGGAACCTTAGCACCCAGCATCCCAACATCATGCCTAGCTCCTGTTCTGCACTCATAAAGTCCTGAATGAAAGTCTGGGAATATTTTGATTCATCTAAAAACTAGAAAAAAAACCTGCTGTGGGCCAAGTGATTTCCAATTTACCATATTTATGAATCTAGTTCATTTAGTCTCATTCTTTGGGCTGGGTAACATCAGTACAGATGAAATTCCTTTTAATCTTTACCCCTCTTATGATTCTGTTGATAGTGCTAAACCAAAAAGTATGGAATGGAATTTAAGAATCTAGGTTGCTCTTCTGAAAGACTGAGAACAAGACACACATGAGAGTGTCTGAATAAGTTTTGCCCTAAAGACCATTTTCTCAGCAGTCCAGGCTCCATTCTGAGGCTCAGATGATGCTTCTACTATAAGGACAACCCCAGGGGGACTTCCTGGTCTGACTCATTTTAATTCTAACTCACTCAATATGGTCAGAATCAGCCAGGTTGGGAGCATACTTGACTCATGCTCTGGCTTCCCATTAAAAGCAATGTGTTATTATTACCTCTCTGGTATAATCTTGTTTTTTTTTTTTTTTTTTTTTTTAATTCTTGTATTCCCATGAGACAGAACTTGAGCCACATTGCAAAACCTGACTATTTTGCCACTGTTTCTCTGCAAGGCCTGATGCTGTTAGCTGATGTTGGTAGTCTAAGTAACAGAGCATGATATCCTATGCACATTACTGAGTAAATAGTTTCTGGGAGACTGGAAAGTATGCAATATTGGCATAATAGATCAAGACTTTCAACATAAAAGGAAAGGAATTATAAGGTACTTGCTGACAGGGAATTGTAGCTTGATAGGGCACTCAGGGGGCAGATCGCTAAAAGCATTTTGGCACCGTGAAGTGTATTTCCTGGACAGATGTGTTCCATTCATGATAGAGGGGCCTTGCTCTTCTCACGAGCTTTAACACGCCAGTTACAAGGAAGCTGAGGCCATGTGTGTCAGCTACTGTTATCACAGGAAGTTCAATGTTGTCACCCTCTTAAGGTGACATTACTTCAAGAAAACCAGACCAGGGTTGTCTTCTGAGCAAAACGGGGTGATTCTGTTTTTGTTTAGTGCTTTTGCCTCTCAATTTAGTGGCTAGATCAGACGAGAGGAAGCAGTGATTGATCTGCTGTGTGTTTGTAAAATCTTGACAAGGTCAGCACATGGCTTCGTTTTTCCCTTTTACAATTTCTCCTTATAAATTCCAAACAGCATTAGTATTATTGACATTCAGAAAGATTAGTTTACAAAAGTGTTGTTCAGAAAGAATGGAAGATTCTTTCTTTCTTTCTTTCTTTCTTTCCTTCCTTCCTTCCTTCCTTCCTTCCTCCTTCCTTCCTTCCTTCCTTCCTTCCTTCCTTCCTTCCTTCCTTCCTTCCTTCCTTCCTTCCTTCCTTCCTTCCTTCCTTCCTTCCTTCCTTCCTTCTTTCTTTCTTTCTTTCTTTCTTTCTTTCTTTTTTCCTGATGTAGAGAAAGAATGCCCAGTGAAATATTTCTTAACATTCTAATGGACTCACAAAACAGATTCTTCTTATTGTGGATTCGAAAATCTTGCAGGTGGAAGTCATTTCTTCACTTTTACATGACCTGTAATTGTTCAGCTGGTCCCGATGTCCATCATTTCCCTCAGAGATGAAAAAGTGGACTCAGTTTTCCTTGAACTCCAGAACTCCTTTTTGATCCTAAGGTCTAATAAGAAGGCCCCAGAGCTAACTTCACTGTCACAGGCTGACCCTCTGCACTGATCCAGTAACACTGTACAAATTGATGCAGGCGATGAGAACAGAGAACGGGTTTTCTGCCCTGTAACTGCACAAAAGTGGAGAATATGGTTAAAAACACTGGCGGCAGCCAGTTACTGGAACACCTAGCACTTCCAGGAACAAATGCATTCCTAATGAATTTGTGGACACTGCATTTACCGCAACCACCACAGGTTTTCTCACACATGCACTCCTCAGCACCCGCCTGCACACGGTTTATTGACCTTCTGCTAACACTGATGGAGGAGCCGGCTGCCAGAGAGTGAGAGGCTGAGAGCCATCCAAAACATCTTGGAAAGGCCTCTGAGATAATTTTTTAGTGTTTAGAAGATATATTCTTCTTCCCTGTGCCAAAAGTCCATTTTTTGTTAAAGGATTCAAAGCGTGAAAAAATTATATGGTTTTCTAATGACATAGTCATGCAATCCTTTCCAAGACCCCCAATACCTGCAGAGACTTTGTTTCATTGTGAGGCATCGCTGAGTTCTTGACTGTAGTAGAATGCACATTCTGACTGACTGAGGATTGTTTTCCCTCTCACTGCTCTTTACATGGGTTTGTCATCTTTGTGTGTATTGAACAGTAAATATAGCATGACTAAGTATCTTTCCAGTGATACAACCTTTCTTAATTGCTGTTAACTTGGGTCTTAGAACTGATTAGCTTGAGACCACTGTCATTTAAAGAGTGATATTTGTGATATTTTAGTCACTTTAAAGTCACTGTCTGAATTACCATTGGGTGCTAGTTGAATATATATCTATATATATATATATATATATATATATGTGTGTGTGTGTGTGTGTGTATGTATGTATGTATGTATATATGCATATTTGTTCCCAAGAAACATTTTACAAATTGGTACACTTGACCAAATTGCCCAAAGTTAAAAATCCCAAGCTTAATTAATAAAACATTACTTTTTTTCTTGTTTTTTTTGTTGGGGGGGAGTATTTATTGAAGTTATAGATTGGGGGACATTCCATAATGGTTAAAGAGGTTGGGTCCCCCCCCTTTACAGATCCAAACAGAGAGAGAAAAACCCATTACCAACACCACACAGACACCAGGAAACAGTATGATCTGCAGAGCACAGCTGCTCTTTGCATATCTGTGGCTGGAGTTCCAGATCTACCCAGACACACCTTAGGGCTTAATCCTAGGAGGCCATGCCAAGGTGACACCTTCTCCAGCCAGAAAGCTGGAGAAAAACTTTAATCAACTCTTGAATCTATTGGGGGCACCCATTCAAACTACCACAATATAAAAATATTTCTGAAAAGGACACAATTCTTAGGACTATAATTGCTGGGTCACAGTATAGTGCATCAATTTTATTACAGGACATCAGAGTGTTTTTTTTTTCATTTATTGAAACAATGTACATTCCAAACAGTCAGTTATGTGAAAGTTTTTATTTGCTCTATAGCCACATACCAAAAGTGATAATTGTCATGTCATAACTCCTTACAATCTGATAGGACAGTGTAGTTTTAATATGTATATCACTGAGTGTATATACATTTCAATCATTCATGTTTAGTTTTCTCTCTTTCCAGGACTTCTGCCCATTTTCTACTGGACTGTCTTCTTATCATGTTTAAGAAGTGTTTTATTCTTTTTAAAAATATTCTATTTATTCATTTTCAAGGGGAGAGAGATAGATAGATAGATAGAGAAAAAGATAGATAGATAGATAGATAGATAGAGAACACCAGGGCCACCACCCTGTGGGTCTGGCTTATGTGGGTACTGGGGAATTGAACCGGGGACCTCAGGCACTGGAGTCAAGTGCCTTAACTGCTGAGCCATCTCTCCAGCCCAGAAGTGTTTTATTCTTAAACATATATTCTGGTTACTAATCATTTGACAATAATTTGTGATGCAATTATTTTATTGTTTTTTATTTAACTTCTCACTTTTATTTTTTATGAATTTTCATTTTTGATTTTTTATTTTTTATATCTTTATTATGAATAAATATATACATTGCATGTGCAAATCTTGTGAAGGTGTCCCCGTTTCCCACCTCTCTGTCCCCTACCCACCTGGGTCCTTTCTTGGTGCACAAACTGGATCTGTCCATAGGTTAGGGGGTTATGAACTGCACCAGAGGTAGCCAGTTTTTCTTTTTTTTTCTTCCCCCTTTGTGTATTGTTGCTGAGGGGGGCAATGTTTCTGGATATTCTCCCCTACAATGGCTCTTACAATATTCCTTCCCCTCTTCCACTCAGTTCCCTGAGTCATAGTGTGCTTTAAGTCTGCTTTATTGTTGAGATATTAAGTCTCTCTGGATCTTTGCTCTAAGTTGTTTTGGGTTTCCTTGGTGTTTGTCTCCATTGACTTTTCATGGGTTATCAGACTTGCTGAGGTGATCAGTCTCCTGTCTGTCTCATCAATTTCTCATAGGTTTCATTTGGACCCTGTGTGTAGGCTAGGTGTGGTTTGTCTCCTGCCAGATTGTCAGCCATCCAGTGTCCTGTTGATGGAATTCAGTTGTCCCCAGCTCTCTCACTGCCTTCTGAAAAATATAGAATCTCAATCAGAGAGTGAGATCAATATAGGTTAAATGAGACAATATTGCTATTTTGGCTAGCTCCTAATGGGTGTAGCCTCTCTATAGCTCTCTGGTAGTGGGAATTTCCCCTAGGATCCCAAGTTCTTGGTCCCCATAGGATTTTGCCATGGATCCCAGTTCCAGTTAAGGGCTCCTGGTCACTAAGCGAATCTCTTAGGCATTCAGTAAGCTGTTGATTACCCTCCTTGGTTTAGTGCTACTATTACACAGATGAACATTTCTTGACTTGCTCATCACTTCCATATAACTGTGTGTTCAGCAGTCTTGTGACAACTGCCTATATTGTATATCAGTGGTCTCTGCTTTCTCCAAATACCATTGACAAATTTCCCCTGGCAGCTCATGCCACACCTTCCAGTGCTACCATCTGGGAGCTGGTTACTATTCTGGATCTAGCAGCATCTCTTGGTGTTGTTTGATGACACTGTGATTTCTTTAGCAATGGGGTCTTACCTTAGGCCTGGGGCAGGTACTCAAGAGGTTTGACAGAAGTCTGTCACATTTTGGGGACATTGTGAGTCTCTTTGATCAACAGCTCAGTGTGGAAAGGAACCAGTAACTGGGACAGGAAGACATGAGCTGTTAACTAGTATCATTTGCTTCTGGTAAAAACACCCATAACTGAAACTCACATGTGGATCAGCTTTTCTTGATAGTCTTTTCATTTAAGATTTCCCCTACTTATGAATCATAAATACTGAAGGTGGGGATAGGTGGAGGCCCTGGGAACATGACTTATGATTACTACCTCTGTGATGTGCTCCTGCTTCCACCTGAAAACAAACAGAGACAGAGACAATGGTGGCAGAACCAAGTGCACTAAATATTTGGCCCTGGATCATCTGTTCTGCATACAGGACTGGAGTCAAGAAATCCTATGTGTATTATCTCATTTTCACAGTGGTGATACTGAATCAACTAAGCCACATCCAGCAAGCTCACATCTAGGCTGCTCTGCTTGTCTATGGCTGGTGTTCTTACTATTGGATAATGGCTCTACCTTCAAAGATTGGCTTGACTTGCTGATTTGAAATTGTTTTCCAAGAGCAGTGAACATTAGTCTTCCAGATGACATCAGAGGAGTTGAGACGAGACTTCATGACAGGTACCAGAGGGGGAAAAATGATCTGACAGACGATCAAAACTTGAAATCATCCCAGAGGCCTCGTTCTGTAAATAGAAAACACTAACTGCCATTTCTGTGCTCCACCTATCACTAGTTCACAAGTCAGTGAAGGAGGACAGAATGCCTGCTTGTTACCTTGCCTGGTGACTGATGACATCATTTCTGGTTGCATCACTGTGAACCTATGCAAATGGAAGAATAGGAAACAGATATAGGCCTCTTCAGTGACTAATCAAATGACAAGATAAATACCTGTTGGTAAATTCTGTAAATGGGGCTTTGAAATGATCTAAAACACTAGCATAAGAGGGCACCTAAGATGTATATGATCCCTTGAAATATCTCTTTTTAATAGATTCCCTTTACTCTAAAATACTACTCTGTCTTTGTCTCAGTAGTTCCTGACAACTTGGATATTTCTAGAATGTAGACGCTAGATCTACTTTTTATAAGATTTATTTATGATTTCCTGTATGCCTTTTTAAGTTAGTCTATTGGGGAAATTACATAGCTAAATTTAGCCCCGTGATTAAACTCCATGTTTAATCCTCTGCCCAATACCCTCACTGATATGTGTGAAAAGAACACGCTAAGAGAGCTGGGGATGTAGCCCAGGGTCAGTGCCCTTGTGTACTGTGTATGAGATGTTGAATTCAATACCTAGCACTTCACTCCTCCCTGTCTCCCACTCCCAAAATAGCCTTGGGCTGGGAAGGCAGCAAGCATGAGATACTGAGTTCAATCCACAGAACCCATGTAAAAATGATGGCCATGGAAGTTTGTTCACGTAATCCCTATGCTGCAGAGGCAGAGAAAAGGAAGAACTGTGGTGTTCACTAGCCAGCCACTCAGGCCTAATTAATGAGCTCCAGGCCAATAGGAGATCCTGTCTCAAAGCAGATAAATGATGTTCCTGATGACATCCGAGGTTATCCTTTTGCCTCCACAAGCATATGCATACACCTGTACAAATGTATGCACCTGCACACACATGAACATACATATGCACTCATGCAATACACATGTGTGCATATTTTTGCAAAAGAATGTTCTAAGAGAATTTTAATACATATCTGCTTGATTGAAAAGGTTTGTTTATATTAGATGTCAATTGCTTCAAATGATAATGTGAGTGTTTAGATTATATAATTTACCAGGTCAGAAGAGCTTTTATATAGCTTTACATCTGGACAGCAGATGCAAGGTTTCAATTCTATCATCCTGGAGTAAGGTCTGAGCCTTGTTTTATGTTTTGTGTTTATATATATATATATATATGTTGATATATATATATATATATATATATATATATATATATGTTGAGTTTTGTTTTGGAGTGTGTGTGTGTGTGAGAGAGAGAAAGAGAGAGAGAGAGAGAGAGAGAGAGAGAGAGAGAGAGAGAGAGGAGAATACCCTCAGATATTGGTCCTTACTTCTACCTTGTTGAAGAAGGGTCTCTTGTTCATTGCTGTTTTCCATGCTAACTTTTCTGTGAGCTTCAAGGGGGATTATCCTGCCTCTGCTTCCCATCCATCCATATTCATTACAGATGCTCAAAGTGTTGTATCCTGGGGATCTGAACTCAGGTACTCATGTTTGCGTAGCAATCGCTTTGTTCACTGAGTCATACCCTATGCTTTGTTATCTTTTTAAAAGTCTCTTTCAGGCATATCAATTAAAGTCCCAATAAGTGAGTCTTTGGCAAAAAAAAAGTATTCTTATGACAGACTTAGTTTTATAATTTTACCTTTTAAAGATATTTTATTTATTTATGAGAGAGAGATAGAAAATGGGTGAGTCAGAGCCTCCATCCACTGCAAATGAACTACAGACTCATATGCCCCCTTGTGTATCTGGCTTTATGTGGGTACTGGGGAATCAAACCCAGGTCCTTAGGCGTTGCATGCGAGAATCTTAAATCACTGAGCAATCTCTCTAACCCTAGTTTCATCTTTTATTGCAGTGCTATGCTATCTGTTCTTATAGCTGGATGGGTCATTTGTTTCTGTTAATAAACCAAAGGAAAGTAACTGGCAACCATTTTTTATGTTTTGCCCTACAATATCTTTCTCCCTATTTTATGTGTTAACCTTCAGTATGGTATTTATTCTGAAAAAAATTCTGAAATAAAATAGACCTCTGTATTTCTGCTGTATTCCACCAATCCACTTATATTATTAAAATTATCAAAATTTAAGATCTGAAATTTAAATCCATGTAAAAGTCTGAATTTTAAGAAACAGCAGAGAATTGATTTTAGAAAAGTGAAAAAGCCATTCCAAGACAGAGTAATGAAAACACTGATAGGGAAGAGGAATAAACTCCCTGTTTGAAGTAAATCTAATTAAGTGTTGCCAAAGGAGAACTATGTGGGGGGAAGAGGAGACATTGGGGCGTGATGTAAGAGGAGGGTGTTGGGGAGGGATAAGAATGCAAAGCTATGTAGGGGGAGAAAGAGCCCTTTAGAGAAAGAGAGAGGAACCAGAAAGGGTAACAGGAAAGAAATAAATAATACATGTTTTCACTCATGCATGGGAAATATATACATTGATGAAATATAACTATGCTTGTGATAGGAAGGCAGAAGGGACCATGGAAGGGATGGAGAAGATGAGTAGGGTGAGGGAGAAAGGAAAGGGGGAGTGGTGGGGAATATTAACAAAGTATAATGATACATGTTTATGAAATTGTCACATGATAGCTAAAAAGTGTTTGGCGGGCTGATTTGTATATTTATTCACAAAATTATAGAGGAGTATCTTACAGAAAGTCTTTAGTGACAATTGTTTCTTCAACTATGTAAATACTCACATTCTTTGTCTGGTTTAATCACAATATCCAGTAATAAACAGCTGAGATATATTAATTCATTCTGCATTTTGTGTGCATGTGTGTGTGTGCGTGTGACATGGTGTGTGTGCGTGCGTGTGTGTGCAGATGTGCACCCCATGTGCTTGCATGGAGGCCAAAGGAGAGCATTGAGTGTTGCCTTCTATTGCTCATTCGTCTGCTTCTTTGAGACAGTCTGATGCACTTACCTTTGTGTGGCTGCAATAAAGCACCCAACCAAAAGCAGCTGATGGGTGGAAAAGTTTTATTGTGACTTAATAGTCCTGAGGAAAAGGTTTGGGATGGCAGGGGAAAGCATGGCATGAGCAGAGGCTGGGAATTACTTTTGCCATAGCACATGCAAAACAGCAGCAAGAGTGAGCTGAGCTCTGGCAAAGAGGAGCTGGCTATAATGCTCCAAAGCCCACCCCAAGAAAAACACCTACTCTAATGCTGTTCCAATCTCGATATTGCCACCAGCTAGAGATCAAATATTCAGAGCACATGAGTTCATGGGGACATCTGACTCACACCACCAGAGTCTCTCACTTAACCTGGAACTTCTGCTATTCAGAGAGGCTGGCTAACCAGTGAGTCCTACCCGTTTTCTAGTCTCCATTTCCCACAGGATGCTTACAGAGTGCTGGGAAACCAAACTCAGGGTGAACCAGAGCCTCTCAGGCCTTCCTGCTACTTCAGCAAGTGCTTTTATCTGAGTCATCACCCAGCTCTCAGTTTGCTTTGCTTTCTAAAAATATTTTATTTGAGAGAGAGAGAGAGAGAGAGAGAGAGAGAGAGAGAGAGAGAGAGAGAGAGAGGAGAATATGGATGCATAAAATCCTCCTGCCACTGCAAATAAACTCCAGATGCATGCACCACTCTGCATTTGACATTACGTGGGCACTGGGGAATTGAACCTTTGAACCTGTGTTGTTCAACATTGCAGACAAATGCTTTAATAGCAGAGTCATCTCTCCAGCCCCTCAATTTGCTTTTTGATAAGCATTTTTTGACAGTTGTCTTTTGTAGACCATATTACACTCAAGCCTGCTATGTAGCTGAAGATAACCTTGTAGTTCTTAGCCTCCTGCCTCCCCCTCCCAAGTACTGGGCTTATAGGGATTCACCATTATGTCTACTTTATGTGGTGCTAGGGATCAAACCCATGGCTTTGTGCATGCACTCACCAATTGGGTCACATCTCCAGCCATATCCTGCTTTTTAATAAGCAATATACATTGTGTTATTTATTGAACTGTATTCAAATATAGTTTAGAGTTTTTTTTGTTAAAATAAATTGACCTGTGAAGGCACACACTGGTTTAAATTTGACAGAAATGTTCAACATCTCAGAAACTAATTGTTAGGAGCTCAACCTCTAGTAGGTGCATAGCCAGCCACTAAAAGTCCACTGTTGTCATCGGCAGCCCATCCAGCATCATGGAAATGTGCTTATCAATCCTGAATGACAAGTGAGGGTAAACTTTATTTTTGGAGGGAATTCTATTTGTAGACCTGATTTCTTTGTAGACCTGAGCTCTGTGAGCAGGGGAAAAATAACCCGAATTACACTGATTCACATTCCACTGTCATCCACTTTGCTCTGAAACTTTCTTTTCAGTTTCACACCTCTTCCTGTTCCCAGCTGAAGCTGACTTCTCAAGAAATGTACAAATTCTCTGGTCTGCCCACTTCTCAAGAGTAGATCATAAATTGAATCAGGCAGTGTGATATTTCTATTGCCCACTTCTAAAGGTTTCCACAGATTCTTGGAATGAAACACTTTAAGACACAGTGTTTATTCTAGCTTCTTGATATTTATGTTTGCATGATGCTATAAATATGAGCTCAAACTCATTTTGAAATGAACTGATGAATAATACCACCCAAACGTTTACTTTTTAGTTTTTAGAAGAAAGATGACATTGTGTAAGGAATAAATTCCAAATATAGTTTGTTGGAGGCAAGAAGTGAACATAAGGGGAGGTATTTCTTTCTTTTTTCAGAATAGAAGTTATGCATGACCAAGACACTAAGAAGCTGTGAGCTCAGAGTATGAGCAGGGCATGCCTGGTTCATGTTTTTTTTTTTTTGTTTGTTTGTTTGTTTTATTGTTGATGATGATGGATTGGTGGTTTCCCAGTTATACCTATGAATCATTAGCAGTGGTTCTAAGATCCTCAAACTTCAGTTAAAATGCTTTTTTTTTCTTATTTCATTAATTTTTTGCCATATATTAACTGTCTTCCATGTAGGCATACAAAGTACTTTGATCATATCCATCCCTTTAATTAATCTTCTTTTTTATCTCTCCCCTTCCCCCTTCCTCCAATTCACATATGACAGAAAACATATGGTACTTGTTTTGTGGAACTCATATATCTTATGAAACATGTTATTTTAAAACATTGTTTCACTATGTAGATGAGGATGATTGACTTTGAACTTATGATCCTCCTGCCTCAACCTCCGAAATGTTCAGATTATAAGTATGCACCAATCTTGCTAAGCAACTGTGATAATGATGGTCCATGTTCTCTAAACAAAATTTCCAACTATTGAATTGGAAGTTAGTGAAGAGTTAGGAATAGGAATAGGAAAAATGGAATGAGAATGGTAAGGGTTATTTATCACTATTTTTCTGATTTGGATGACAATTCTGCTGATTTATTTGTATGTTACCTCATTCCTCTGCTATCCAACAACATATTCCCATTTCTTTAAAAAATTTTCCTTCAAACCTATGTGTTTGAGATAGTTGAACTATGTTTGTGAAGATTGGTGGCTCACACAAGATCTGAGAGCCTTGTTCTCACTAATATGAGTTTTAAGAGACAGCTTCTGTGACAGAGGCCACAAAGAATAATGGAGCCTTCAAGAAGACGGATGTGCTATTCTTTTATATAACTCTTCATAAAAAAATGGTTAGTGTGGAAACCCTGGAAAAGGTAACCCAAGATCCACACTGGAGGATATATGCTATCATCTTTATCATCATCAGAGGCTATCATCAGCCTCTAGACTGAAGAACGATTCTTGTTCTTTCCTTTTATTGAGCAATGAATGGGGAAAGAGAGGCAAAGAAAAAGGAGATAATCAAACCAAAGATTAGACCACAAGCACCAACTTAATTATAAGATTCAGGTATCTGGAAGGGATTTTGTATTAACAGAAAGGTAGCTCGATAACTCTGTAGGCAGATAATATTGGAAAAGGGAAGAACAGAGAATGAGTGATATGGGATTTATCATCCTCTACTACTGAAACCATATCTTAACCAGCTGAGGTTAGCCAACATAATAAAAATATAAATAAGTATAACATGACATCTTTGTAACTGCATACTGCAACATGTACCATAGGTGACTACTAGATAAAATCATTTAATAAAAACAATCTGAAGTCCAGTTGAGAAGATATTTCATATTTACACCAGGAATAGCATAATTTGTGTGCAGCTCTAGAGAACTAATCTGAATGCAATAGTCAACATTTTTAAAATATTTTTTGGATACATTTCTAATCCATACTGAATATGTGTCCTAAGTTTCCATTTTTTTTCTGAATGAAGAGTAATAGGCAGATACAGTTAACTTGATAGTCTATTTATTTGGAATTTCAAGAAAAATACCCAATTTAAATCTTAATTCTCTATGATGTCTGTTATTATACCTAAACAAGTTGTTCAAGTATGAAAAGTCTATATAACACAATTTGTCTGGTTCTTACTTTGAATATATTTTTATTTGACACAGTAACAGCACATCTTTACAGAGTACAGTGTGATATTTCAATGTATGGATACAATGCATACTGATCAAGTTAGAGTAATTGGCAAATCCATCACCTTGAGCACATATCATTTCTTTGTGCTGGGGATAATCAAAACCTTTCTCTTTTTTTTCTTGCAAAAGTCTCATTAATCATTGTCAAACATAGCTATCCAACTATACCAGAAAACAGAATGAATTTCTCCTACCCACCTGACCCTTGCACCTGTTTACCATCCTCTTTCTACCACACCTGTCCTTTGCTCTACTAGTCAGTATTGTGCCCTCTACTTGGAGTTTAGCCTTGTAGTTTCCACATATGAGGACAGGAGATACTGAAGTATTGTTCTGTATTTTACTATTTCGCTTAACATAATACCCTCTGTTTTCACTAATGTTGTTAAAAATGATAGTATTTCATTATTTCTA
Organism: Zapus hudsonius; assembly: GCA_004024765.1. NCBI lineage: Eukaryota > Metazoa > Chordata > Mammalia > Rodentia > Dipodidae > Zapus > Zapus hudsonius. The sequence goes on along the minus strand of PVHP010017679.1, from coordinate 6,070 downwards.
TGACAGAATATAGTTCCATTTATATATGCATATATATATAGGTTCATATAAATAGTGATGCAATAAACGTGGATGTGCAGATACATTTTCCATGTACTTTTTTCATTTCCAGAAAGTTCTATTTTAAAAAAAGGCAAGTAAATAGAAGAGTGCTAAAAGAGGAAGCCAGAATAGTGTTAGTTATAAATATCTGTATAGCTGGGATGGAATGAAAGAAGATATGACGCTTCATGTTTCTGTTTGCTCATTGTTGAGGGAAGCAGCTTGGGATGTTAAGGGAATATATATATATATATATATATATATATATATATATATATCATTGTCCTCACATATATATGGATAATGTTACAGAGAAATAATCATGATTTCAAGTAATGAGATACAATGACATTCACATCCAGTCTTCAAGAGAGAAACTAGGTTGTAGCCTTTGTGTGTAACCTATTTAAATGTCTCAGATAGATTTCTTTTGTTCAAAAATTTGCAGTCTATTTAAATCTAGATTATGTCAAGAGCCCAAACCAAATCTGACTTTTCTACTGCACATCATGAAAGGTTTATCATAATTTTCAGGATAAATAATGTCTTTAGTAGAGGTGGGCCTTTGCAAGCTGGTTTTTGTTCCTGTGTATTCAAATAGTTTCTTGGATTTATTAATTCATGTTTCTAACCATTAAATAACATCTCTTTATTCCCTCTACTTAGCTTTCTTCAACTACAAATTAGACATCATTGAACAAGGAAGCATACATTTCCCTGGCTACTCTGTTACTTCCAACACCACAGGTGGGTGCTCCTCTTCTGGATTCTGCAAGCTTTGGCCATGTCTCTCTCAGGCTTATGAGCTCTGTCATTTTCCCTCCCAGCAAACCAGGTTGTATTATGCACTGCAGCTACATACCACGCTACTCTAGGGTTTCTTGCTCTTATTTTTTCAAGCATTTGAATTATTTCCTTAGATGAATCAATTAAACACTTTCCACATTTACTTGTTGTATTAAAGAAATACAAAAGAAATTCTATTCTTGGTACTCCGGTATGCTGTGTATTTCCTTTACTAGCTACAAAATAACTTTTACCATCTCTAATTTAAATAATCCCTTATGTTGTCCAAACCAGCTCTCCCCAACATGGAGAAAAGATTTTTTAAATTAAATATTTTTATTATAGATAATCAGATGCATTGTATTAGCAAAACTTGTGATAGCACCCCCATTTCCCTCCTCTTTGTCCCCAACCCACTGGGGACCCTCCTCAGTGGGCATACTGGATCAGTCCATGGGGTATGAGGTTATGAATTGCACAAGAGGTAGCCAGTTTTTTCCCCATTGTGCGTTGTTGCTGAGGGGGGCAATTCCTCTGGATATTACTGATTTTTGTCAAAATTAGAAAATTACATTTGTAATGTGTTATAAAATCATGTAAGTTAGAGATCCAGATTAAGCCCTATCACAAGGAAATGTTGTGTTTTCTACCTAGTAGTAACAACAAACACCATTTAGAATAGTGTTTAGTACATAGTGTCAGTAATAAGCACAATTATTTATACAACTACAGAAGCGTACTTCAAGATTACTAGGTCATCTCAATAAAACTGTATAATTAATTGTTATGAGCAAAATTTCTGCTAGATTCATTGTTTTATTTCTTCACTTCTTATTTTTTGCGGGAAAATGGTCACTTTGTTTTATGGGTAGGATAGACTGAAATTGTCAGCTCTCTTGTAATCACTGAGATAAAGCCCAAACCTATTTTACTGAAAGCTTTTTAAATTGATACCAGTTTTCCTGTTGGTGATATCATTGCCGTTTTCCAAAGTTACAAATACTGAACAGATGCTCGTGTCCTTCCCCACAGAAGAAATCTTAGTAGATCAAGATGTCAGCAAGTTCTAAATTGTATTGCTTTTAATTTCTATTTTATAACAGCAGCTAGAATTCCTAAAATGACATGGCATGAAAGGAGTACATGGAAAGACCCATGTTTATACAAAAAGAAATTCATGGTATCAACAGTTCTTCTCCCTGATTTCTCTATAAACTTCCTCTCTACACCACTTACAGCTTGCAACAAACATTTTCACTATGTACTGAAGTGGTTCCTTTATATTCTTGAAAACAACCTCCCACTTTCTTTCCTCTTCCTCTTTCCTAGTACTTCCTCCTTTCTCCGGTCTGCTGTTTTTAGTTAGCCCATTCAAACTTGAAACCTTGATTTAAAGATTTAATTGGTCTGAACATTTTATTTTCTACACAAGATCATATTCTGTAAGGTAGCGTTAACTCCATTAGCACAGAATATTTCTCGATCTCATTGAAATGACAGGTGTTATCATTGTCACAAATATAGTACTGAATCAACCCTATGGGCCTTTGAAATAAATGAGTTATAATTTTCACTAGAGGTCTTTTGAGTCATCTACTTGGAAACTTTTAGAATCACATTTGTGACAAAGTTTATACATTAATTCACTTTTTAAAAAATATTAACGTTTTAAAATGTTGATTTTTGCAAAGGCAGAAGAGGAAGAGAGAGAGAGAGAGAGAGAGAGAGAGAGAGAGAGAGAGAGAGAGAGAGAGAGAGAGCATGTCAGAGCTACTTGCCACTGCAAACGAACTCCAACCATTTTGCTTGTCTGGCTTTCCATGGATACTAGGAAATTGAACCCAGGATGGCAGGTACTGCAAGCAAGTTCCCTTAACTGCTGAGCTATCTCCCTAATTCAGGTTCTTACTGTTTGATGACAGGATTCTTTCTCAGCCTTAACCCACAATGTGGTGTTCTGGTTAAACCATCCCAATTTACTACAAATCCCCAATTAATGAATACATATTTATTTCTCTTCTTTTCTATACATTTTATATTTATAATTGATACACTAACACATAAAGCTAACAAAGTGAATGCATTATTTTATACCATGACAGCTTTATGCAACTCACTGTTATGTGAACCATCAATCTTGATCTGAATGCCAGTTGTTAGCAGCTGAGTATACTGGGAATGCACAGCTCCTTTCATCCTTCTCTTTACATAGAATTCCTTTGTCTGCTACTCGGTATGAAGGAGCTAAAGGAAAATTTAAAAACAGAATTGCAACTCATATTTTCTAGGATTCTTAATGTACAGAGTTATATTTTCATAGTCCTCTACATGGGTGTTTTCTCCATGTGTGGTAATGCAGGATTTCCACCTTTGAGGGACTTAATCACTCCTGTCTGGGAATTCACAGGGAGATCTGCAAGGGCCACTACCAACTCTGCCATATTTCTCATAATCACTAATCTATGGACTGTAGTTCCCATGAATTCACCACAGAGTGGTCTTCACAGATGCTAATTATTTGGTGTTGTTGGGTTGAGTTTTGGGGTATTATAGCCAGCTCCCCCTTGCAAGTTAGGCCACTCTCCTGCTACATTTTTCCAGAGGTGACGTCCAGCCTTCGTTCTTGCCATGCTTTTCCTCTGCCATCAAGACTCTTCCCCTCGAGCTGAAAGCCAAAAATAAAATCTTTCTTCCCATCAGCTGCTTTTGATCAGTGCTTTGTCTCAACAATGTGCAGGCAGCTACTACAGGAGCCAACTCAGGTCCTCCCACTTGCATGGCAAACACATTACCGACTGAGCCATCTTCCAAGACCCTGTGTCTATTTCTTTTTCTTTCTTTTCATATTTATTGTCAATAATTAGATATATTGTATTAGCAAGTCTTAAGATGGTATCCCCATTTCCTCCCTGTCCCCACCCTGCTGGAGGCCTTCCAAAGTGGGCTTACTGAACCACTGCATGGGCTAGGGTTATGGATTGTACTAGAAACAGCCAGTTTTCTTCTCCCCCACCATGGCTCTTTTAATCTTTCTGCCCCCTCTTCTGCTCAGATCCCTAAGTCATGGTGGGTGAGTTTGGTTCCACTTTACTGTTGAGATCTTGAGTCTTTGGATTTCTGCTTTAGATTGTGTTGGTCCTCATTGTCTGTCTCCATTATCCTTTCACAGGTTGTCTGACTTGCTGTGGAGGTAGGTCTCTTGCTCTTCTCACTACTTCCTCAAAGGTTTCCTTTGGGCTCCATATCATAAGTCAGTTTGACCTTTATCTGAGACAGGGTCTCCTGTATCCCAGGCTGCTTTGAATGCACTATGTAGCCAAGAATGACCTTGAACTTTTTTTCAATATTCACCTTTATTAATCTTCAGTTAGCAAGAGATGAAAAAGACAGAGTGAGTGAGAGAGAAGGTGTGGGGGGGGGAATCAGAGTTCCTGAGCCACTCCAGATGTATGTGCCATCATGCATCTAGCTTTCCATGAGTACTGGGGAATTGAACCTGGGTTGTTAGGCTTTGTAGACAAGTGCCTTTCCTGCTAATCTGTCTGTCCATCCTCCCATGTCTATATCTATATCATCTGTATCTGTATTTCTATCTATCTATCATCTATCTATCTATCTATCTATCTATCTATCTATCTATCTATGTATCTATCTATCTAGTATCTATCTATATTATCTGTGTATCTCTATCTGTAAGTACTATTAAAATGATTCCCTTGACAACTATTTAAAATGAATACAGCAATTTTATGTTCATTTGTTTAATTTTTCTGCATCTAGTAGAATGTTGATTGATCATTATAAATTATCACAATACTTATCTCATCATTCTACCACAGCTTAAACATATTTTCATTTATTTGAATCAAAATATCCACCTCTTTGCTCTTCCAAACTGCAGAAACTAAAGGTATGCACTCTGTTTTGACAGTGTTTCTTAAACAATTAGGCCTCTGAGGCAGAGGTGAATGCAGAGTCAGTGGAATTTTCCTTCATGTGTGTCTGTTTATTATTGGAGTAAGATAAGTTCCTGCTTTGTAAGAGCTTGAATAATCGTGAATTTTGATAGGGTTCTGAACTAGGACTGTTATAAATTTTTCAGCCCAAAGGTTACAGTAACAACCAGCTAAACAGGCTTGTGGTTACCTCATCATTCATAATGTTTTTCAAAACTTACATAAGACCTTCTCCAATCTTCAAGATGAACATGCTAATTACAGCATATCATTTGACCTTACCCCGAGTTTCAGAATCCAAAAACATATGGACATTTTAAATGGAACCAGCCAACTACAAAAGTACAAATGCTATACCAGAGTCCTATTGCAAATGAGAAAAGAGAGGAAGAGGAGAGCCAACCTCCATTGTCCATGGTTCCTTCACACCCTTGACTGATACTCGGATTGACTCTTCCAACAGTATTTGCACCTGTGTTGTTAAGTGTTTATGCTCATCTTCCCAGGAAATACATCAGTATACACTTTCTAATGCTCAGTAACTACAAAGTAGAAGGTGTCCCCTCCCACATACATTCCTGCATGAAATTATACTGGATAATGAGACCCAAATGTTCAGGGTATCAGTTGGAAATGACGTTTTCATAGTCTACTTCATTTAGTTGATAACGAAGAAATTTATTCCATCCTTCAGTTCAACTTTCTTCCCCATTCCCAAGGAACACCACAGTTAGATGATCTAAGAGAAAGGTATATGCATTGCTATTTAAGTTAAATATTAACTACAAATGCTCCACCAAATCAAAAGGCCACTGTGTATTTTTCATTTGTCTCTGCTTATCTCATCTTGATGACAGTGAAATGAACAAAAGAAACTTGCTTCTTCTCCTGATTCAGCAACTATCTGGAGCCCATCTGCAAGAAGACTCACAGTCAAGTGTTTTGTACAGAATATTCTAGGCTAAGCCACTGACTCATACTGCAATGGGGTTGTCATTTCCATAAAGGGAAACCACTAGAAATGTATATTTGGATCTTCCGAATCTTACATAATTGACCAATCTACTCCCATCCACCTTGCTCATTTGTGTGACTAGAACCTGTTAGCAAGCTGTGATATTCCTGGTCGATGAAACTGCAGAGTAACTCTCCAGACATCTTCATACCACTATTCACAAATTGCATTCATCACACTGATCCACAAGGGGTGACAAAGATCTGAAATGGGTCTAGGTATTGTTTTCCAAAGAGCAAAGATGACATACATTGCAAACTAACAGATTAAC
>PVHP010017678.1:22703-33825 GCA_004024765.1 Zapus hudsonius | reverse complement strand
GCTCAGTTCCCTGAGTCGTGGTGGGTGAGTAATAAGGCTGCTTTAATGTAACTTCTGATCTTTATATCCAGGGAACTTGCACACAGCATTTCCTCAATGAATGTGTATTTATTATCGTTGGGGTATCACACACACAAAAAGAAAATTAAAAAGGAATTATTGAGTTCAATGTCATGAATAATGAAGTGGTAAACTGGAAACTTGGAGAGTGGGTCAGCTTTGAAACAACTCACTTAGAAGAAATGTCTTGCTGTCCTCGGTGAGTCTGGGGAAAGAATAGGAAGACACTCAGAGAACCTGTGGAGTGTGCGCAGCTGTGACCGCACCGGGAAGCAGGGCTCAGCTCAAGAGCTACAGTCAGAAGCATCCAAGAGAGGAGGAGCCTGTCCCGGCTTTGAAGCTGCAGGGGATAATAGAGCCACAGGGCCTTTTATTGACAGGGTGAAAAGAAGCCAGCTGGGGTTTGTCTATAGCTGAGCTTCTGATTCTGTCCCATACTTCTGGAAAATACCCTCTTTGTTCCTTTGCTGCAGGTGGCACCTGTCATTACAGGACATGTAAATAGGAGAAACAGCCCTGAGCTACTTAAGAGATGCCCCTTCCTGAAATGGGCCTCCAACTTGGCTCTCCAAGTTCATCTCTCTCACTGTTTCTTTCTGGCAATTGGAGGATTCAACAGAACAAGGAGAAGGATGGTAGCCACCAAACTCCACGTTCCAATCAAGCAGCACTAATTTTTGTTACAAAATGACAGTCTCAACTTTGCTACAGCCTCCCTTCCCATAGCAAATCTGTTAAAAGATGAAATCTAAAGTGACGTTCCACACTAAGAACTAAAGCCCTCGTCGTGTTGAGAAGCAGTGATGATTTCTTTAAAAGCAGAAGTGGATTGATAGAAACATGGGAATTACAGTGCCAAAGGGCCCCAGGAAGTGCTAAAGGAAATGTCGACTCACCCATTAGGGATAAATGCCTAGCAGATGAGGAGACTTAAGGTGATGTACCTGGTTCAATGGGGAGCACTTGCCATCTACTCCCCAAAGGACACCTGGCCACTGCAGGAATGCTTGCTTGAAGTGATGTTGGAGGAATTTGGATTAGAGACATGACTACAGGTAGGTGGAACACCCAAGAGGAAGAATAGCATTCACACTAGGTCACCCCACCAAGCTGTCCAGGCATAAGCTCCCCACTTCTCAAACCTCAAGGGGAAGGGTGAGTACCCTCTACTGCTTCTTCCAAACAGGTGATAGAAGCAATGGAGCAGAGCCAGACAGAGCAACTGTGTTGTCAAGATGGATTCACTACCCACACTCATCACATGATTTGAAGCAAGTCAATACTACGAATGAAAAGCTGTAAATTCATATCTATTTTTAGGGCTGGAAAGATTGCTCAGTGGTTAAGGCACTTGCCTGCAAAGCTTAAGGACCTCAGTTCAATTCCCCAGTACCCACATAAAGCCAGATGTACAAGGTGGCACATGCATCTGGAGTTTGTTTGCAGTGGCTGGGGGCCCTGGTGTGCCCATTCTCTCTTCTTTCTCTGTCTCTCTCAAATAAATAAATAAAAGAATTTTTTTTTATAAAACCTGCTTCTAATGAATGAGGCGTGATTGTCAGCCGAATGCAATTTTTTAACTTATTTATTGTTAATAATTAGATATATTGTATGAGCAATTCTTGTGGTGATTACCCATTTCCCTCCTCCCTGCCCCCAAACCACTGTGGGCCTCCATCAGTGGGCATACTGGATCAGTCCATGGGAGGGGGGTTATGAATTGTACAAGATGTAGCCATTTTTTTCTCTGTGTGTTGTTGTTACGGGAGCAATGTTTCTGGGTATTCTCCCTCACTGTGGTTTTTACAATCTTTCTGTCCCTTCTTTTGCCAAGTTCCCATGATGGGTGAGTTTTAAGTCTACTGTAATGCTGAAATCTCAAGAGTCTCTGGATTTCTGTTTTGGACTGTGTTGGGTGTCCTTGGTGTCTGTCTCCATTACCTTTCATAGGTTATCTGACTGCTGTGGAGGTAGTTCTCTTGCTCATCTCACCACTTCCTCAAAGGTTTCATCTGGGCCCTAGATGATGAGTTAAGAGTAGTTCATCTCCTGCCTGGGTGTCAGCCATCATCTTAGGTCCTGTAGGTGGAATTGGGTTGTTTACTGTTTGACTGCCTTCTAAAAAATATAAACACAATCTCCAGTGGAGAGTGAGTTCAGTATAGGTTAAATGAGACAACCATTGCTAATATGGCAAGATTCTAATGGGTGTAGCCACTCTGTAGACCCCTGGTTAGTGGGGATTTCTCTTTGGAGTTCTTTACATAAGAGTTTGCTCCCAGTTCCAGCAAAGGGTTCCTTGCCACTGAGAAAATCTCTTAGCCAATCAGCAAACCATGGATTACCACCTAGGTTAAATGGCATTATGGCACAGATGAGCAGGAAAATTAAAATCCAACAAATAAACATCAAAAATGAAAAGAATACCATTTTTTAAATCTCACTAGTTGAGCTAAAAAGATGGCGAGTACAAAACCATCAATTAAAGATCAACCTGGCACTTGGGAGGCAGAGGTAGATGTGTCACTGTGAGTTCAAGGCCACTCTGAGACTACATAGTGAATTCCAGGTCAGCCTGGACTAGAGCAAGACCCTACCTCGAAAAACCAAAAAAAAAAAAAAAAAAAAAAAAAAAAAAAAAAAAAAAAAAAAAAAAAAAAAAAAAAAAAAAAAAAGAAAGAAAGAGAGAAAAGGCAAATAAAGCCTTGCATTGAAAGGTTGGGGTTGTAAATTATTACAGAGGGTAGTCAAAGGGAATTCAGAGATTAGTACTGTTAAGAAAAGTTAAGAGTCATGGAAAACAGATCCAAAACTTCTAATATCTATCTAATAGATGTCTTAAAGGAAATAAATATTTAAAGAAACAAGTTCTCCCAACCAAAAACATGCAATAGTATGCACATTGTAAGTGTTTTGCCACAATCAAACAACACCACACACAGAAATTTCAGTGCCCCAATCTGGAAAGAAAATCAGGAAACCACCCCCAAAAAGAAAATTTACCTATCTACAAAGGCAATAGTCAGTTTACCAAAAACATTGCACTAGGTACGTGAAAAATAAAAGAAATCCTAGATAAAAATTAATTCAAATCTTGAATTTTATGACTGTCCAAAATTACACTGGAGAATAAGGACAAAACCAAGAATTTAGATACAGAACTGAGAAAATGCATAACCCACATTCTATGAAAAAAAATCACTAGAGAATATTTTACAAGAAGAAAAATTAAGCCAGGAAGTAGACATTCTTCCACATTTTCAAAAGGCAATGGAAAATACAGGAAATGAGAAATTAGTAAAACTGATTTAGCACGGGTCCCATTCCCAGGCCTGCCCCTTGGCAACATCCCTGAGTAGTGCAACAAGAATAGGTCCTCCCCGTGCTGGGAGCACTCCTCAGTACACCCAGTCTAGACCCCTGTGGAGACAGCCCAAACACAGACTAAGCTTCTAGTGTGCCCAGCCCAGATCTATGAACAGACTACCTGCCCATGTCCACTCAGATCAAGTCTCACCAGTCCACTCAAGCTAGGACCCACTAGAGTTGCTGATACTACATTCTTAGTAAGACAAAGAGATTTTCACCAGATAGGCAAACCCCAATGCAAAACAACATAAGAAACCAAGGCAAGATATCCTCACCAAGAATACCTAGTTCTGTGGTGGAAGCCTCCAGTGAAAATCCAGATAAAGAATTCCAAAAAGCAATCATGATAAGAATGTACAACAAACTTAATGAGACCATGAACAAATGGCTGAATAAAAAGGAAGAGAAACAACAACAAAAATATGGAGAACGCTGCAAGGTGCAGATGTGTAAAAAGACATTCTGAATAAGACCCCATTAACGCAGGAAATTAGACAAACACTGAACAATTAGGATCTTATGAAACTGAAAAGCTATTGCACAACTAAGCAAACCTTTGAGACAACCTACAGAATGGGAAAAAATTGCCAGCTATCCATCTGACAGAAGTTTAATATCTAGAATATACAAAGATCTTTAAACACTAAGCAATAAAAATCAATTAACCCTCTTAAAAACAGGACAAGGAACTGAACAGAGAGTTCTCAAAGGAAGAAACACAAAATGTTTATTAAATATCAAAGATGTTCAACATTTTTAGTCATTGAGGAAATGCAAATTAAAACAACTGAGATTCAATCTCTCTCTGGTCATGATGGAAACCATCAAAAAATCAGATGACAACAAATGCTGACAGAGATGTGTGGAAGGAGGAGTCATGAGGAGCTGCGGGTGGGAGTGCAAACTTGTACCTCTATGGAAATCAGTATGGAGGGTCCTCAAAAATCTAAAAACAGAAATACCATTTGATCCAGCTCTACCACTCTAGGGCATATACCCTGAAGACTCTACCAGAGAGATACTTGCTCAGCTGTTTGCTGCTGCTCTATTCACAATAGCTAGGAACTGCAATCAGCCCAGATGCCCATCAACGATGAATGGATAATGAAGATGTGGTACATATACACAATGGAATTCTACTCAGCAGCAAGGGAAAATGAAATCATGAAATTTGCAGGAAAATGGATGGACCTAGAAAAATAATTATACTAACTGAGATTATCCAGGCTAAGAAAACCAACCACCACAAGTTCTCTCTCATATGTGGATCCTAACATGGAATACAAACATAAATTCTAAAAACATAGTTTTAAAAATATATAATGAGGGACTGGAGAGATGGCTCAGTATTTAAAAGCACTTGCTTGCAAAGCCTTCATTTCCAGGTTTGATTCTCCCAGTGCCCACATAAAGACAGAGTCACAAAGTGGTGCATGAGTTTGGAGGTTTTTTTCCAGAGACATGAAGCCCTGGCTTACTCTCTCTCTCTCTCTCTCTCTCTCTGTCTGTCTCTCTCTCATTTCATTCAAATGAACAAATTTTAGAATGTATAAAGAATAGACATCTATGAAATAGAAATGTGTCCATTGCCCCTGGTATTTTTATTGCTTAGTGCAGGCCATGACTCTGTAACAGGATTGAGTAGTTGTTTGAGTCTGTGCTTGGTTGTGTATTGAACAAAGAACAAGGTGCTTGAGCCCTGAACTAGAGGTCCCATACTTCTTAGGGCACCTACAGCAGTTTGGACTTTTGCCATAATCCCTAAAGTCCAGGAAGTGTGGTCTCTCATTGTTGAGAATTTCTCACATTGTCTTCTAACCTTGAGTTAACCTTCTCTTCAAATCAGACCCCAGAATATCCCTCAGTCTGAATGTACTATCTGGTTTCCTTTTCTTTTAAATTGCTTCTGTGGAATGAGAAATTTCATGACCTTCTCCACTACCGGTGGTAGATTAAAGTGCTCTGAGAGCATTGGAAATGGGATATGTGCAAAGGAATGTCTGTTTTTTCTTTTTTTTTTTCAGATGGGGAGTTTAGAAATGGTTTTCTTCAGCGTAAAAAATATACGCAGTGCATTAGACTGTATGATTCTCTAATTCTTTTCTCATGTTATTTATAAAAGGAAGATAAGCTGCTCCTCCTGGAAGGCCTTGTTAAGATCCTCAGGAGTATGAAATTATACAGCATGTATTAATTGATGCCTGACACTGTGCTGGGTAAACAGTATGAGACAGACAAAGCCTCTGAGTTTCTGGAGATCTGAGGTCTCCTGGAGCATGCCTGCCATGAGAAAGCATTATTTCATTGTGAAGTGGCAAGCTTGCAATTTCACTTGGACTAAGGTAACATGTGTTGGCCTCTGGATGTGCGGTGGAGGTGTGGCATAGGACGAAGCAGAACTGTGGTTCCAAGCAAGGAAGGCAGATAAACCACCGGGAGAGCATCATGTCCACAGATTCACCATGGCCTAAGAGATCTACGGTCCTGGGGGTGAGGCCTTCCAAAAAATAACCTTATCAATACGCCTGGAGAGAAGAGATGCTCAGGGACATGCTGATGCTCTTTTCACACACAATTGATTCTGAAATGCCAATTTGCCATTTTCCTGTGGTCAGAGACGTCCTGCTCTCTAGCTACTGTGCTATTTTCCCACTAGTAAGGGACCAGGAAAGTTGAGTTAGCCATCAGAAAATTGTTTGTGGAGCATGACAAATTACTGAAGGAAGGTGAGTACTTTTGCAATTTTTATCTGTGGAGAAATCATTACACAACAGTGTCCCTCAGCCAACTAAAATTTAGTTTGTATCAAATATGAACCATTACCTTTGTATTTTCTATTACTAGTGGGTAAATGGGCCTCTAATTTTTACCACATCTTCTATATCTTCTACTATTAGTACTATTCTACCTCGTATGAAAGCAATAAATATGTGTTAGCATTGTCATCATATTAACTTTCCATATATTAACTCATAATCCTCAGTACTCCATTAGGACACATACATTTTTATTATCACCCTCAGTTTAGAGTTGAATAAAATGAGGCATGAAAAAACCTAATCAACTCATTGAAAATCACCTCATTCTTAAGTGGGGAATTCAAATCCAAGTTGCCTGACTCTAGATCCTGATGCTCCAAACTGAGCCATCTTCCAACACAAATTGAACAGATAACTGCTTACATGAGTTATTAGATATCAGAGTCATGCTAAGAACAAATAGTACAATGAAAAGAATTCCACTTCTTATACATCTATTTATTTATTTGCAAGGAGAGAGAGAACCATCATGCCAGGGGCTCTTGCTGCTACACATGAACTCAACACATGTGCCCTTCATGAATCTTGTTTTATGTGGGTTCTCAGGAATCAAAGTAAAGCCAGTAGGCTTTGCAAACAAGTGTCTTTAACCACTGGGACATATCCTCAGCCCCAAAACTTAACTTCTTTTAAGCAACGGTCTCTTCTTCCTTAATGGATAAATGGATAGACCCTCATCTGATGGAGGAGGAGAATTTTTAAATTGTAAACTAGACACAAAGGACAAACTGAAATACTTTCTGAAGGTCATTGTTACACACACACACACACACACACACACACACACACGCACACACATGTGCGTGCATGCTCATACAAAACAATTCGCAATATTAATAGATCTTATTCCAAAAGGAGAATGTGAGGCTCCTAAAAAGGCTTTCCAGAAGCTCTACCCCTTGTGACTTGGAGAAGTTGGACCTGACCACCTACCAGGCATGAGAAACCATTGCAATCCCAGAGTCCCTAAATAAATCACTCAGAGATAGCGGACATGCATGTCATAGCCCGTGGGCATGGGGCAATGGGAGGACAACAGGGAAGCTAATAAGCATCACAGTATTACAGCAGGGTACTCGGTGCACAACTGAGGCTCATGAGATGTTCCTTGAAACAGAATTGGTTTTAAATCATCATGTCTCCTGTTTAATTTTATATAGTATGCTCCTCTAGGTGTTGTTCAAAACACTCAGAGGTGGTCTGCTTCAGGCAGCTATGTGTGCCCATGTTTGCTGATTTCAGAGGAAGGAAGAAGTTTCCTTTCTCAGATAACTCAGTCCATTACTTTTAAATTCAGCTTAGTTTTCAGGACAAAAAACAGGTTTTTTTTTCCAGAATGCAACACAAATAGGTTATAGCCCATTTCCCAGAGAGCACTTATTCTTTTCTTTTTATTTATTTATTTATTCATTTTCTAGTAGAGAGATACAGAGAGAGAGAGAGAGACAGAGAGAGAGAGAGAGAGAGAGAGAGAGAACACAGGGCCACCACCTTGTGGGTCTGGCTTATGTGGGTCCTGGGGAATTGAACCCAGGGCCTTAGGCACTGGAGGCAAGTGCCTTAACCGCTGAGCCATTTCTCCAGCCCAACACTTATTCTTTTCTAAAACCTCATAATCCAGGTTTCCAAAAAAATGCAATTTAAGGGAAAAGAGACTTGTCTTGGCTCATGGTTTAAGAGTCTCCAGTCTATCATACAGGGAAGCCATGGTGGTCACCATCATGAACCTGTCACTGCAACTCCTTTCATGAGGAAGACAGAGCCTATGCATTCAGTCTGGGACTCTGGGCCATGGGCAATGCCACTTACATTCAGGATGGTTCTTCCTTTGTCAGTTTCACCTCTCTGAAAATGCCCTCACAGTGACATCCAGAAGTGTGTCTCCTAGGGGATTCCCAATCCAGTCAAGTTAACAACAAATGTTAAACATCACACTCATCATGTTCTGACTATATCCAAAATTAACTGTCGAGGGTCAATTGTCTTTTGGATTCGAAACTCTAAAGCAATAAATCAGGACAGTTGAAGTTGTTGCCATCTGATAGGCAAGAAGTACACATGTAAATGAAGAGATGACAGGAGAGGGGAAAGGCACGAGTGGGGTAAAGTTTCCAGAAGCATGTGTCAGGTGTCCTTCCAAATCAAATAATGGTAAAATGGTCAGTCATTCATTGGGCCCCTAGTGTGGGCCAAGCCTATAGTAGGGTCTGAGGATATTAATGTAACTCTTTTGTCACTGACCTATATTTACCAACAAATCTGTCCTATTCTTTCTGGGAACACTCAGACATCTCATAAAGATTCATGACCCCTCACATGGGTCCATCTTCATAAAGTGTTTCCATGAGTGTGCTTCCTTCTGCCACCTTGTGAATTGTATCTTTTGCCTCCCAAGTCTATAACCAAGTGACCAATGCTGAACACACTGCTATATGAAAGAGACCAGCAAGTCAAAGAGTGCTCACCTGAGCAATAGTGGCTCCAAACCTAGGAGGTAATAAACAGCTTTCAAATTGGCTGAGATTCACTCAGTGACAAGGAACCCTTAAATGGAACTGGGATCCATAGCAAAATCCTATGGGGACCAAAAACCTGGGCTCCAAGGGGAAATTCCCACTACCGGAGAGCTATAGAGAGGCTACACCCACTAGAATTTTGCCAAATTTGCAATGTTTGTCTCATTTAACCTATATTGATCTCACTCACCGATGGAGATTCTGTTTGTATCTTTTGGAAAACAGTGAGAGAGCTGTGGTCAGCCCAATTCCATCAGTAAGATATGGGATGATGGCTGACATCTGGCAAGAGAGGAACTCCCCCTGGCTTATCATCTAGGCCCCAAATGAAACCCATGAGAAAGTGGTGAGATAAACAAGACACTTATCACCACAGCAAGTCAGATAACCCAGGATAGGTCAGAGAGACAGACACCAATGATATCCAACACACCCCAAAGCAGAAGTCCAGAGACACTTAAGATCTCAACAATAAAGCAGACTTAAAACCCACCCACCACGACTCAGGGAACTGAGCAGGAGAGGGGACAGAAAGAATTTAAGAGCCATGGTGGGGGAGAATATCCAGAGACATTGCCCCCCTCAGCAACAACATACAAAGGAGAGGGGAACTGGCTACCTCTACAGCAGTCCATAACCCCATGGACTGATCCAGTATGACCACCAAGGCGGATTCCCCAGTGGATTGGCGACAGGGAGGAGGGAAATAGGGGTACCATAAGATTCGTTCATTCAATGTATCTAATTATGGATAATAAAGATATTAATAAAAATAAAATAAAGTAAAAGCTGGAGATACGGATCAGCAGTAGGAAGATCCTAGGTTCAATTCCTAATACTACAATAAAAATTTTAAGAGAACAGAGTTAATGTACATGAAAAAGGTCTGTAACAGGAACTCCACTGGCTGCCTACCACAGCAGCTAGTGCCTTTAGTCGGATGCCAAAGCACCTGGAGTTTCCTTTTTATGTAACTCTTCCTGTACTATGACTGATTCTCCCCATAGACTGTTGGCCCATTGAAGACAGCGGTCTCCCTCTATTCATTTTTAGATTATCTACTTCCAGATTGGAGACTGTCAGATAACAGATGCTCCAAAATTCCACAGAGATTGATTACATGAATCAATGATTTAGTCTGTAAAATTTAAATTACAGTGCCATGTGATGAAAAATTTGGGACAAATCTCATCTTGAATTGTTTCCTAATTTCTAGTAGAAAAAACACATTACACTTGTCAACATATAGTGAGGATTAGGAAGTTATATGGTTTCATGTTCATATCATTTCAACCAAGAGGGTCCCTATGGTGATTAAGTCCAATCCTCTATTGTACAGATTTTAAAAATTTGAGTCCAAGTAAAGAATGTTTGTAATGTATATAAGACCATTTGGACCAGACTCAGACCTCTGGAACATGATGATCAGTGTTCTTGTTCTTATATTTGTTTCTTTGTGTATTTGGGTATGACAGGGTCACACTGTCTTGCTCAAGCTAGTTTGCAACTCATGGCTCTAATGTCAGTTTCATGGCATGCACTACTGAATCTAGCTAGTTCAATGTTCTTAATGTCACAATTTGAATTCCTCAAACAGAGTTTCTACAGTTATGCAAGGTGGTTTTATAACCTAGAGCATACTTTGTGTTCCAGAAAATAGGTCTTTTCCAGGAACTAAATAAATACCCTGGTCACCAGAGACATAATCCTTAGTCAGGAGCTGTGAATTGAGAACAAATTATACAATATTGGTCTAAGTGGGTATTAGTTACTCTGAATGAACCAAGCTTGAAGAGCAGCAAATGAATTTCCATCAGTTGCAGCCCCACACTGACATTAAATGACTTCATTCGGCAAGAAAAATTCTTGGGAAACTTAACAAAGTTAGGTAGCAATGCACTGCAAAGAGAAGAGGTTGAGTAAGTTCGAGGAGCAGCATAATGTAGATGTCAGGTCCAGAATCAGCCATCCACTCAGCTCTTCTCAGGAGCTATGTCCAGTACTAGAGGCTGCTGAGGAATGAAGTGCAGTCCCTGCCCCACCTTCCCCAACATCTAGGCATCAGCTAGTTAAGAAAAAGGAAGATGCATAAATGTTTACTTATAGAAAATTTAGAACCATACAAAACATATTTCATGGTTTGGAACTGAGATTCAATGTGAATAAATGCTATTTTCCCAAAACTGATAATGCAACTCATATCAAACTCCACAGAAGTATTGGGGCATATAGAAAAGATCAGTGTAAGATGTGTGTGTGTGTGTGTGTGTGTGTGTGTGTGTGTGTGTGTGTGTGTGTGTGTGTGTGTGTGTGTGTGTGTGTGTGTGTGTGTGTGTGTGTGTGTGTGTGTGTGTGTGT
>PVHP010017678.1:0-22603 GCA_004024765.1 Zapus hudsonius | reverse complement strand
TAATTATCAAGACTCTACAACATTGTATAAGGGATAGAGAAATAAATAAATGAGATGAAATTTATAATTAGAAACAGATTGGCTAAGAGATCCACTCAGTGGAAAGGAACCCATAGCTGGAACTGGGAACCAAGTCAGAATCTTATGGAGGCCAAGATTACAGACTCCAATAAGAAGCATCCAGTAGTCTTTGGCCAAAAGAGAGGCTACACCTTTCAAAATCTCTCTAAATTAATAATGCTTACCCTGTTTAACCTATGTGATCTCACTCTCCATTAAAAAATGTACTTTTTTCTTTTTCAGAAGGCAATGAGAACCAAGGACAACCAAAGTCTACCAACAAGACAAGAAAATATAGCTGACTTCCTGGCAGGAAATGAACCACCCGGCACATATCAGCAAGAGCCCAGGTGAAACCAAAGAGGAATTGGCAAAATGAGCAAGAGTGCTGCTTCCATGAAGAGCCTGACAACCTGGGCCAGGGTGAGGGAGACAGACACCGAAGACACTCAAAACACTCAAAACAAGCTGCTGAGAGCTCAACACTAAAGTAGACTTAAAACACACCCACCAAGGCTCAGGGAATTTTGCAGAAGAGGGGGAGGAAAGAACATAAGAGCCACAGGGTGGGAGGGAATATCCAGATGCATTGCTCCTTGCCACCCCACAAGGACTGACTGCTACTCTCACAACTCGCAACCCACAACCCCATGAGGAATAACAATGATCCAGCTGAGGAGGGACTTCAATGGAATGGGGGCAGGGAGGAGGGAAATGATGGTACCAACACATGATGTGTCCATACACAGTTTTTGCTTAATAAAAAAAGAAATAGATGTGTACTATGCTTTTTTTTATAAAGATAACAAAGCAATTCAATGTTTGAAGAATAGCTTTTTTAATGAATGGTGCTACAATAATCAGACATCTATAGATGAAAGTAAATTAATAAATAAAATAACTACAGCTACCTCATATAAAAGTCGACTCAAAATGGATGAAGGCCTTGCATGTAAAATACAGATAAAACTATAAAACATAGGATAAATATTTCTGACTTAGGGATAGGTAGTTCTCTGAGACCAACAAACTGCATGATCCACTAGAGGAAAAATAAAGAACTCAACTTCCATCACATTTAATGCTGTTTTTTTGCTCAAAAAATATCCTGTGAAAATGATACAAAGAAAGCTACAGACTGAGAGAAGATATTTTCAAACCAAGCATTCAAAATGGATTAGCACTTAGAATACATAAAGAATCCTCAAAATGCAACAGCAAAGAGTAAATGATACAATTACAAAGTTAGCAAAGGATATAAAAAGACATCTTATAAAGGGAGAGTATATGACGTGAAAATATGAGAAGATGTTTGATGTTATTCACCATTAAGAACATGCAAAACACATGCACACACACAGTAAGAAGCACAATCCACCTATCAGAATGGCTAAAATATAAAATAGGACTAATACCACATTTTCTCGAGGATAGATACACACTGGACCAAACATACATTGTTTACATAACTATGAAATACATTGCACCATAACTTTGAGAAAATGACTTAACAATGCCTTAAAAAAAAGTATGCACGTTTAGAGAGATGGTTTAGTAGCTAAAGCACTTGCCACACAGATGTGAGCACCTGAGTTCCGATCCCCAGAGCCCACATAAAGTCAGACTAGCTGCCACCTGTAATTCCACTGCACTGATGATGGCAAGATGGGAGGCAGAGACAGAAGAATCTCCCAGAAGCTCATGGGCCAGCTAGCCTGCCATATGCAGCTGTAACCAATGATAGACACTGGCCCACAATGCACTGGAAGGTGAGGACCAGCACGAAAGATGCTCTCTGACCTGCACACACACACACATAAACAAGCACACACACACACACCTTCTCCCTTGCTCTCTTCTTCTCTCCTTCCTTCCCACTGTGACAAGAGGAACGCTGCCTACCCCACTGTCATCATCACCCCAGACCCAAAAGCCTAATCAGTATGTAAAGCTCTGATTTCTGAGCTAAAGTAAATCCTCCCTCAAATGATTTATCCCAGACATTTTGTCCAGCAATGAGAAGCAGACAATGTTTATAGTGTGAATCGTATAGTTTGTCAAGTTGCCATTTTATTGAGATATGAATTAGAATAGCAGAACTTTAAGGCTATTTTTGAAGAATTCACTTATGCTTGATATTGAATAATTCTACCCATGTAGATGGTATATTTCTCCTTTTGTTTACATTTATTATTTTAAAGTTTTTTTCTGAATAGAACTTACATACCTTTTGTAAGATTTATTTTTGACATATTATCATTTCATATTAACTTTACATTTAATATTGTATTATTTCTTTTTTTTGAATTTTTTATAATTTAATTTTATTTATTCATTTTCAGAGATGCAGAGAGAGAGAGAGAGAGAGAGAGAGAGAGAGCAATATTGTATTATTTCTGATAGAGAAGAACAAGATAAATATTTTAATGTTTTTTTTTCTTTTCTCCAGATAGATTTGTTAAATTTATTAGCTCTGATCATTTGTCCATATATTCCATAATTTTTAAATAGATGAGAATATAATTTTCTCCTCTCCCCAGTTGCACACATGATTTAGGGCATTTGCTATAATGTTGAGTAGAAGAGCATTAATAATAGATCCTCTTTTCTTGGTCCTGACTTTAAAAAGAGTGTTTCTAATTGCTCAAATATAACTCGGCTGTTTGCTGTGGATAAGAAATAAAAGAAAGATCTTTTATTTGATAACTGAAAAAAACGTAAAATTTTTTTGAAACCAAATGAAAGACGAGCTAAAAAGCGAGTGATGAACTGTCTTTTCCGTGCTTGGAAGGAATGATTTGAGGGGAGAAAGGGAATCCTTTTACAAATCACTTTTGAAAAAATACTTGAAAGCATAGGTTCTTGGCCTGAGAATAAATGCACAACAAGAAATGCATCTTTCCTCTGTGTAAATGCGTTCATAACTATTATGCTTAAGGGTAGTTGCACAGCGGAGTCTGGAACTTTCTTGAATAGTAATAGAAAGTCTATTTCTTAAAAAAAAATCAAGCCTACAAAATGTGATAGTTCCTATACAGTCTTCCAGTTAGGTGATAATGTTAAGAACCACTCCTGTTGGTGAAGTGATCGTAGTACTTGGGGTTCCATGAGAGAAACGGAACAAATCAGTGATGATGCCTTGGGGATCAGTGCGAGGAGTTAGGAATAGAGTTCTGGATTCTGGCTAGGATGGTTGGAAATCCACAGGGTGGGCGCCAAGAAGGCAGGCTGGAGCTCCAGAACTCATGCTGGAGCTGCATATCCCAAGTAGAATATCGTCTTCTAGAAACTCCAATTTTGCTTATGGTGTCTTTCAAATGATTCCTTGAGTCCCCCATTCTCAATTATCTAGTATATTCTCAATTTAAAGTCAATTGGGGTTAGAAGAGAAGAGGATATGAGAAGATAAAAAGTAAAGATATTGTATATATATATATATATATATATATATATATATATATATATATATATATAGAGAGAGAGAGAGAGAGAGAGAGAGAAAGTTTGGGGAAAAGTTCCCTGTGGGGTTGATAATGTTGGGCCCAGAAGCCATATAAGAAAATGAGTTCCAGAGGTGGGATACCTTCCAGTGAGTGAGTTGCTGATCAGGGATGCATCCAAAATAACATAGGCTATTGCCAAAGCTCTTGGTTGCTCACCAAGACTAGATGCTAAGACCTTACTGCTAAAGACATCACATGCTTGGGCTGTAAAACACTGAGAAATCAAGCTGGAGCTGAGCTGGAAGCCTCCTCCCCGCTGACTAGCTATCAAGATACTGGAAACAGCTATGTAGCCTGTTGGGGAAGAAAAATCAACACTGGTCTTAACCAGCAATGGACCTTGCAAGCTTCATGCCTGGCCAGCCAGGCCAAATGTGCCATCTAGTGCAATAGTGGCATGTCTGTTATGGGGAACCACTTTCTGATTGTACCGGATGCCTGCTCCATGGGAGGAATTCATGTTAGTACTAAAAACCTAATCATAAGCCAATGCTGGGAAGGTCATAAGCATAAATGGGTATATTATGCCACCAAACTGCCCTTTAAATACGTATGTTTGTGCCCAACTACTAATGCTACTTATTATACTTATTATACTTATTATACCCTGCAAGGCTCAGGAATCATTGTGGGAGAAATGGTGGAAAGAAGGTAAAAGCCCAAAGGATGGGGAGGAGTGCTTTGTAATACTATTTTCCAGATACAAAGTAGCAACTGTATTTATGACTTTCAAGTGGGTGATGCTACCTACAGGAGACCTGCATAAGATGAGGGCAAAAAAATGACATCAAAATAGAACAGGGCCTAGTTGGAAAGAAAAAGGGATTCAGTGGAGGGGTATAGAGGAGAAGGGACAAGGGATGGCGGTGGAGGGGATTATGATTATGGTATGTTGTTTACATGCATGGAGGTTGCCAATCAAAAGTTAAAAAATAAAGTCCGTTGATTATGAATGCAATCCTATCTATAAAGTACCTTCACAGCAGCACATAAATTGGGTGTCAGGACAGTAGGCTAGCCAAGTAGACATGCAATAGACCATAACAAAAGACAAAACTAGGGCTGGAGAGATTGCTCAGTGGTTAAGGCACTTGCCTCCAGTGCCTAAGGACCTGGGTTTAATTCACTAGGACCCACATAATCCAGGCCCACAAGGTGGTGGCCCTGGTGCTCTCTCTCTCTCTCTCTCTCTCTCTCTCTCTCTCTCTCTCTCTTTCTCTCTCTCTCTCTCTCTGTATCTCTGCTTGAAAATGAATTAATAAAATATTTTTTAAAGTAATTACTTCTTTTTAAAAAAAGACAAAACTATTTCGCATCATGAAGAGTGTACAATATGGGTTAGAGGAAGGAATTAGAAACACAACCTAAAATTTCTCTTCTCATGGGTAGTGACAGCTAATTTATAATTTGAAAATGTCAGACTACTGCAAGAGACGTGAAAATGACATGTTCAATGAGAACACAAATGTGATATTCTTGATAAATACAAAGATCATGGAGCCTGGGTGCGAGGCAAGAAGTAGCTATGAAAGATCAATTCTCTTCGGATGTGACGAGCCCGTTTCCATGTAAGACAAAGGGACATTTCATGGTCCCACAAGTGACAGTGACATAGCAGGACAAGGTGAGGATGAGGTAATAGCAGCAGCAGAAAATGCAGTTTGCAAGAGGTAGTCAGTGTCTGTGCTCTGCACAGCTCCGCATGCCATAGTGAGGAAACGGGGGTCTCCTGCTGTAAACTAGCCACCATCTCAACTCAGGGAGAGACCTGCTCAGATGTGGGGAAGAGTACATGAGAGGAGGTCTTATCAACACAACTATCACCCCGTCATTTCTTCCTACATTTCCTTTTCCTCATGACCTAGAGGATACATTATTTTTGGACATTTCTCAGAAGCAAAGAAAGTGCTCTCCTGGCATAGAAGTGAACCTCACAGTAGAAGTAAGACAAGAAATGTGATTGTATTAAATGTCTCCAAGTATTTGATCCAGATAGGAAAGCTATAGGCCAGTAATTCCTCAAGGACAGTGAGGCAAAAGGAGACTTGCCAAGTTCATCCACTAGAGCCATCCACCACTTGAAAAATTCAGCTGTCTGTTCCTCTCTACCTGTGCATTAGTGCATTTGAAGGAGTACTGAACTTTGATATTAAAAAAATGGAGCTCTATTATTGTTTTTCCACTCATTTGCTGAGCCACTTGTGAGAAAATCTAACCCCCTCGTCTTCATCTCCAAAATGAGATAATTAAGAGAACAAACAACATGAGCTTGATCTGCTTATTAAATGCAGTCATGGGTCTAAAAATACAGTGAAATAAGGATCTGTGAGAGTACTAAATCAAGTTCCTGCTTATCAGACTCCCTCAAAGCTAGCTGTAGCCACAGGACAGAATTCCTACTGCTGCATCTAGAGTGTGTAAGTAGAGGTACCAATGATACATACATACATATATATATGTATATACACATACATATATATAGTAGTGGTATCAATGATTACATATATACTATATTTCATATGTATACACACATATCATCTATATCTATAGATCTATATCTATATACTGCTTCTGGAAAACCACCTTCAGGGATACTTGGTCCACGATGCAGGTATGCTAGCTGGGAGTTCTAATACTCATCTTTGTCTATGAAGACGGGGACTGTTGCTTAGGTGGATGGGGCTGTGAGCTGAAGGAAGCCTGGGGTCCTTGAAGATGGAGGAGCAGCCAATTAAGCCTCAACCACATCTTCCAGGATTCTTTAAAGTCAAGCAAAATGAATTTCTATGTTCTTTCAACCACTGGCTCATAACCAATGTTACTCATAGTTCAACCTAATGCCAAGATAGCAATATTTGATCCATAAATCCCAAGAAAATGCAACTTTGGATGCATATCCTGTAGTAAGCAGAATCAGGGATCATAACATTGAGTGACATAAAGAAAAGTACTCTGGACTTCAATTCAGGGACCTAGATTTGAATCCCCCTCCTGCCACTTATTAGCAAGGTGAAATTAACATTCTGTTTCTCTCTCTGGGTCTCATCCATTTCAAGTAAGTGTTTGACTTATAAGACCTTTATACATCTTTCCAGCTCCAGCTTGCCAAGGCTTTACACAGTCACATTGCTGTTAGCGCCCTCCATTAACAAATGCCTTCATTTCCCCTGGATTAACATACATGATGCCATGTGATGCACATAAACGAATTGTTACACTTTCATGGTTCAAAGGCAGAAGTCATTTCATAGACATTAAACCAGTCCTCTGGAAGTTCTGGGGGCTAGAAGTTGTAAATTTTACCAAATTTCCTCACAGAGAGCAGAAAGCAATTGAAGTTGCAGAGAAACTGAAAAGGAATGCATAGGGGAAATCCGTTGAAGAGACTTGAAGGTAGGGACAGAGAGACTTGTAAGGAAACACCTCAGAGAAACAAGAACAGCTTGAACCAATGTGCCCACAACCACTGACAAGTGAACGGTATAAATCGCCTCTCTTCCTTCACACAGTTTTTGTTAAATGCAAAAAATATATTCTTGGTGTTCAGAGATCATCCTGACTTCAGGTAATCTGATTCTCTTCAATAAAGAAGACAATTCATTAAACATGTAACTGAATGTGATTCCGTTTTTATAACCTTCCTAAGCCTCTTATAGAATAATAGTCACAGTTTAGAAAAAAAATCTTTTATCAGATTGACTATATAAATTCTTGGTTTATAAACCCTAATCATCTGTAGAGAGACGTGGAGAGACACTGAAGGCATCAAGAGGAACAAAGTCAGTTTCAAGAGCCTTGGTTTATATGTCTGCTCCGACATTTTTTTTTTAAAAAAGAAAAACCACAGAGAGCTCAAGTGAGCATTGAATCTCTCAGTGAAATAAAATTTTAAGGACGGCCACATGCCCAGTGGGACATCCCTCTTTGTGAAAGTGCTACCAGAAGGGAACTGCAGTATCAAAATATACCTCTTCCTTCTAGAAGGATCAGTGAGGCGTGGATGAAGGGGATCAGAGCTCAGAGCCACAGAGACAATGTGCAATGCAGGTGTTGCCCCTCCCCAGCTCAGCGGCTTTGCTCATGTCAGACATCACTCACCAAGTGCCAGCCGCAGGCTCCACCTGAGAGTCCCTCTCACAGTCCTCACCATCTTCCCGCTGGGCTTCAGGCAGCAGCTATCAATTGACTGGAAAGAAAATGTGAGGTGAAAACCATTCTCCATCCTTGGCCTAGAGCTCAGTGTGAATGATGGAACAGGATGTGCTGGATTGTATTGAAATAAATGTCAGACAAATGCACTGGGGAGAGAAAGCGTTCTACTGAAAAGCAAGAGAAAAACCAAAGGCCCAGGACTGTTGACACCGCAGCCTCACAGTGGAGAAGGCAACCCATGAAGTGCAGGAGGATGGCTGTTGAGCCAAGAATGCTCTGCAAGAAAGTGGGCTCTTAAAAACCCAATGCAGCCCAGACGGCTGGTGCTTGAAAGAAGAAATGCTCTGGGACCTGGTGCTGCCCTACCTGAGGCTTCATGCCAGCCAGAAACCAGGAGCAAGAGTTTCCTGGAGCTACAGGGAGTCAGAGTTGACTTCCATCATACGCAGGCAGCTCTCTCTACCTGTGGGTTCTCCCAGTATGCATTCAAATGAACACAGAGTGAAAAGAATCAGAGACAAAATGTACCTGTATTCATCATGTTCAGAGTACTTCCTTGCCTTGATTCCTTGGACAATACAGTAAATGACTACTTATGTGGAAGTTCCATTGCATTCAGTGTTGTAGATAACAGAGAGGATTTTAATGTATGTGGGAACATGTGCAGAAGTTCCAGTAATATGCAAGCACAACATTTGATATAAGGGTTCAAAGCATGTGCAGATTTGAGCCCCAATCCCTCAAACATACCAAGGAATGACTGTCCTAGTTGGAAGACTTTAAGCAAGTTATCTAACTCTCTGAGATTTGGTTTTCTTAGCAGATGATAACTAGGAATATATGTCTCTTTCTTAGTGTGAGAATAGGAATCTGATGTGGAATAATGCATAAATATAGTAAAAAAAAAAAGTATCAATGCTATTTTCTTACTGTATCTTTGTTTCTGGAGAAAACAGACCAACAAGCTCCAAGGAAAGCAATGATACGAGTCTAAACTAATATTAGTTAAGCTACCAGGAATGTAATTTATGTCTTTAATGAACTGATGGTGAACTCATTTAATGATGGCTTCAATCATTAAAAAAAGGTTTGTTTCTAGTTTGTTTCAGTCCTTCAGCAGTCCCAGCTGAAAATCCATGGGTCTCCCATCCCTGAACTCTGCCTGTCTCATCAGACCCATAAGATTCTGAAAGTCTGATCAGCATGTTCATCTCTTACCTGCTGCCTGTGGAGTGGAAGTCCCTCAAGGGACATGCCACAGAATGTCACTGTGTTCTTTCCTTAAGGGTCATACACTGCCTTCATCACTGTCTAAAACACACATCCAAACACATGATTTTAAATATTTCTATCCAGATTACTATAACTTCTCCCCAGGAATGCTAACCTCTGTCATAGTCAGTTTATGTCCTGCTGGGAGGACTCTCCAAACCAGGCACAGTTATGGGAGGAAAGATTTATTGAAGCTACAGATCCAGGGGAAATTCCACAATGGTGAAAGAGGCTGGCCCCCTTTCATAGGTCTAAGCAGAAATAGAGAGAAGCCATCTATCAAAACCACATACACACACACACACACACACACACACACACACACACACAGCAAACAGGCAGCGGGGGAGAGATATTTCCTTCCCCTTTATATAGCCTGAGGGTCTTGAAACCTTTTCCCAGACTAGTTTACTTCCTGAGTCTCTGGAATTTCCTTCCTGCACTATCCTCCCAGGAAGTCCCATCCTCTAGGATGCTCAATTCTAGCTCCCCTGAGTTTCCTTACATCCTATCCCTACTGAGAAGCTGCCTTCC
The DNA here is from genome assembly GCA_004024765.1 of Zapus hudsonius. Taxonomy (NCBI): domain Eukaryota; kingdom Metazoa; phylum Chordata; class Mammalia; order Rodentia; family Dipodidae; genus Zapus; species Zapus hudsonius. Next base: position 13,082 of record PVHP010017678.1, on the reverse strand, counting down.
TGTAAACAACCTCAGAGCTCAGAGACCCACCCAAGATTACTAAACAGGTCAAGTCGACAACAAAATTTAACCACCATAGGCTCTAAAAGCTAATTTTCCATCATTAAAGGTAGAGATAAATAATTTAACAAATATATTTTAGAACAATGAGCAAGCAAAATTATCATAGGTAATTTCCTTTTAGCTAAAAAGGAAGCTGTTTGAGAAAAACTATGGAGTAAAAAAGGTACATGACAAGGAAAAAGCTACTGCTTGCAGATCACTGGCCTAGTTGGGAGGAGGGGCTGCAATGCGTGTGCATATGTCTACTACTTTATTGCTTTTGCTGTGATTTCTACAAAAGTCTCCTCACTGCTCTCCCTGTCTCTCACTTTGCCACTCAAACACCCTTATGTTATGTCATCAGTAAAGCTATTCTCTGATTAATATCTTAAAGGATAAAGACACTCCTTTTCTCCCAAATGACAGATCCAAAGTTAACCAGCTTAAAAGTTGAATAATTTATAGTTGCTACGCCTGTTCCTTCTCATAGCTTACTTGGAAGAGATATCAAACAGAAGAAGAGAATCATTCCTGATCTATAGCCAGGTTTGGGAGACTTTCGGGGTGATATATAAGAAACCAACATCGCCAACTAACATATAAGTTGGGTCCATCTAGTACTTTCATTTGAAGAACATTTAATTATCATTGCTTTAAACATTTCATATCTGTGTATCACATATGCTCCCAAAATAATTGTGTAATCATTACAAGTGGAGTTCAGTGACTTCCACAAAAAGATTAGAAGTTTGAAGGGGAACAACACTCCAACATCCCTCTCACCTTGTCCCAGTCTCTCCTGGAACAACATGGGCTCCTCTTCCCTACATTTTGATACTTGAATTTGTATAATACAACAGCTTTGGTTTGAATTCATGTTCACACAAGAATATGTGGCTATGAGCTACATCCACACTGTTGTGTGGTGGTGCTCATTCCTACGATTCTGCAACACTCTGAGTGTATGGATCCACGACAATGCTGCTGGCAAGTCCCACTGCTATGAGGTGTGCTTCTCTGAATGTTCTGCATCTGTTTCATTCAGGTTACACTCAGAAGCCTGGATGCTAAGTCAAAGTCATCAGGATGCTTGATTTTGGTAGCTGTCATCAAAGAGCTTTGCAAGGTTTTTATACCAATTTATATTCCCACCAGGGGGCTAGGAAAATGTCAGCTGTTATGATGACTGCAAACACTTATTTTTCTCTTTCCTTCTGTATACTTTTTCCATTTTCAGTTTTAGCTTTTAGTCTGAGTATATAGTCATATAGTCATCCCAGTGAGTTTTAACAGGTAGAGCCTGAATTCTGCAGAAGGAAAACAAGCCCTCTCTGTGCTTCACAAAACCCATAAGTTTATAAGAAAGTACAAGCAAGGTCACTTCACTATTTATGCTACCTTCCCTGTCTTTAAAGGCACTTGAGTGTGTTTTTCATTGACTTCAGAAAAAGTATGCTAATAATGCCATGTTACTAAAGCAAAAGCTGAGTGACCAATGTCACACAGCAGGGAAATAGCAGCCTATGTTCCATCAAAGACTGGGATGGTTCCTGACTGCCTGGTTATTGTCTAGGGAGCAGGCAAGGTGACAGCAAAGAAGCACACATGTAGGAAACTGGGTTCTAATATTTGAGTTCACTTATAATCAGCTGTAAAAACAGAACCAATTTAATGTGCTCTTCTGAAACTCACTTACTTAGCTGTAAAAGAAGGATGATAAAGTAACTTAAAGGGATATGTTGGATTTGAAAACAACCACAAAAGTGAAAGTGGCCATTACACAGTGAATAGCAATGATAATTTGAAGGCTCTGATGGAAGATGAGGACTTGTCTCTGAAAGGACATGTCTCTGGAAGGCCCTCTGGTTCCAGAAATCAAGCATGCTTCACTGGCATTGAGAAGTAAGGCGACATTGAACATGTTGCTTGACTTTCTCATGGCAGGAGTAGGTCCTCACTGGAGCTAGGAAAATTACTACACATGATAAGAAGCCCTACAGATGTTTTATTAATTAGGGAAAGAGACCTGAGATCATAGGCAGAAAGTAGTGCTGGTCGTGGTCAATGGCGTAACAATGAGGCAAGACCACAGGTGCCATTACGGTGGTTTGGAGAGAGAAAGCTGGGAAAAGACAGAATGGTGGACATCCAGTATGGATGACATTCCCATTGTGGGGCTAGAGGGACCCTGGCTGACATCCTCCCTTCCCTCTTAAACCACAGCAGGCAGCAAGCACCCAGGAGCCGCATCATGAAGGGAATGTCTGATTAGGGGAAGCCATCCAGGACCTATTCATTCTGTTTAGGAGGAAACAGCAGTCTTACATAAAGTGTGTCCTATTTTGACTTAACGGAACAGAGAATCAAAATGGAGACAGTGAAAATATGTTATGAAGGAAAACATATCACTCAAGGTTCAGAAGAAGAGTTTATTTTTAGAAAATCTTTAAAGTAAACAAAAAAATGGGAGAACCTGCTTGGAATTTCAAATGTTGAGAAGCAAAGCTTTCACCAACACATAATTTCTTTTAAAAGCCTTAAAATCCAAAAAAGAAAAATAGTGTATCATGAAATACATGGACCCTATAAGTCACATAGATTAAGGAAAATATATCTAGATTTAAGTGTGTGGTACGGGACAGCATTGATTTTCTGGTGTGTGTGTGTGTGTGTGTGTGTGTGTGTGTGTGTGTGTGTGTGTTATATGCAATATATACATATATATGTATCTATACAGCACCCCATGTGCATGTCTGGTGTGTGTGTGTGTGTGTGTGTGTGTGTGTGTGTGTGTGTGTGTGTGGTATGTGCAGTATAGTACCCCATGTGCATGTCTTTGGCAAAGTGCACTCACCTATGGTGGCTGGAGAACCTCAATCATCCATCATTCTTATTTAAGCATGAGCCTCTTAACAGAGCCCACAGCACAGCCATTTTTTGGGGTCCTGGCAATTCAAACTTGATCAGTTTCTCAGGCCTCCTCATGCCCCCATGTTTGCACAGGTTGTAGGAAGTGCTCTAACCATGGAGTGGTGTCTCCAGCCCCTGTGGTCTTCGTAGAGGAGAAACACAGAGACACAAAAAGAGAGACCTAAAAGCAAACAGGACAATAATCCAAGTCTTGTCTCAAATGCAAAATGACTTGGGATGTTGGCAAACAGAAAGTGAACAGTGCCACTTTCTGCTGCTCTGCATTAAGAATCAGTCACCCCTCCATTTCTTCCCTGTGTTTACTCGTCTTTGAATCCTGGTCTTCTCTGTGCATTCAGGAAAGAATGCAGTAGACCACAAACAGGGCAGGGGGAGTAGCTTTGCATTCTGGGAAATGCAGTGTCTATAAAGAAAGCACTCAAGGGAGGATTGGGAGAGAAGATTCCCTGCAGAGAGGGAGCTTAGTAAAACATTTTGGACATAAACTGAGGGTCCATACTGTCTCTCACTAACTGGATGGCCTTTAAGGAGTCTCTGTGCTTTAGTTTCCCATTACAAAAGAGGGATGATAATACCTAGCTAAACATCCAAGTCATTTGGGGACTAAAGAAGTTCATACATGCTTAACCAAGATATGGCAGATAGCTGTGAGATAAATATTATTATTCCTAAATCCATTTATATATTTATCTGTTCAAGGAGGAAGGTCGCTGGATAAAGGACCATCTATAAATCAGAGTTCACTAGATCTCAAATTAAAGATTTAATACATTAATAAAATTTCAAATAAATATCTGGGGCTCAATAATGTGTTGTCATTTTTTCTATAAGCAAAAGCATTTTTAAAAAGAAAAGCAAAAAGTTTACAATAGGGAAAGATGTCTTCAAGTGAATTCTCCTGTACACTGCTTGGTTTTGCCTGCATTTTTTTCCATTTATACCTTGATCCAAAGTCCAGAGTTTGTAAACTATTGTAATGGATGAAAACTTGCCACTAACCAAGAGGCAGCCTCTGAATTATGCTCATCAACTGGTAACAGATACAAAGACAAGTATGCCTACCACAGAAAGACAACCAAGTACAAGACATTCTCCTCCAGGTCAAGAAGGCCCTTCTATGTCAAAGGATAGTAATAGCAGAGAAAACTAAATGTGCACTTTAGGAAAGAAAGGAACACAAATCAAAGTGTGTTAATTACAATATGAAGGGTATATATAGAGAAAAAAAGAAGAAAGTAAAATATACTGATAAAGGAAGGGCTGGAGAGATGGTTCAGATGCCAAGGCCTTTGCTTGCAAAGCTTAAGGACCTGGGTTCGAATCCCTAGTACCCATGCAAATCCAGATGCACAAGGTGGCACATACAGTGGCTAGAGGCCCTGGCAAGCCCATTCACACTCTCTCTCTCTCTCTCTCTCTCTCTCTCTCTCTCTCTCTCTCTCTCTCTCTCAAATAAATAAAATATTTTTAAAAGAAATACTGATGAATAAGAAATTAGGAGGAGGAAGAGATGAAGCATGTTTCTGAAAACAAATCCTCGAAAATAGCCAGGAATCATTTGAATGCAATGTGAAGAATCCAGTCTAATAGTACCATATATACACATGTACATTAACAGTACTATATACATATATGTATATGCATATAAATACCAACACACTAACAGTACTATATACATATATAACACACATGCTGGTATATACACATATGTGAATGTCTGCATTATTCATGAATTCTGTCTTTTCAAATTCCACTCCTCACTAAAATTTATATGTAACCTCGAAATCACTACTCAGCAACACTTTCACGGTCATTTGCAGATGAGTGACATTTGACTGATTGGCGTACACATTGCCAGCTGAGGTCACAAAAGGCAAAGCTCTGCTCTCTTGGCTTACTTCTCAAGTGGTCTCTTCAGAGTACATTTAGTGCTATGTTTTTCACCTTTATTGTGCTCTTGTCTGAGTAACTTCACTGTTTAAATTACACCCAGCACAATATTGAAGTGTTGTGTTGTCTTCCTAAATGCAAGAAGATTCTGACGGACTTTACAGAGCAATAGATATATGTTCAGGAAGACATGGTCACATATGAGATGTGCTAATTAATGGCCTTGAGTTCAAAGATAATGAAACAAATGCATGATTAATTTTTATTAAAATTTTATGGAATATATATATATATATATATATATATATATATATTTACAAAAGATGTGTGGGGGGTGTTAAAAGGTCTTTTTAACAGAAATACACATAAAACAAGATTATACATTGAATGGTGAAATGTTGCCACCAGAAGCTCTTAGGAATCCAATCCTATGGTTCCTGAGAGGTATCCTAGGTTAGTATTCCTGGTGATTATATGGAATACAAGCTCTTCAAATCATGAGAATCCACTGTCATCGTAATCCATCATAGACACAGATAGGAAGGTAAGTTCTTACCACACAATAATGACACTATAACTGAAGACAAATTAAGAGAATGAAATAGGAAATTCAAAAATTAGTATAGAAATTATTCAGAAATTAGTATATATTATTTGATGTAATTTTTGTGATATAGCATGATATAAAAGTAGATTGTACTATTGATATTATAGTGTCAATAGTATAAATACAATATATAAATATTTTAGACATATGTAAGAATACTGCATGTTAAAAGATGTTGATAGAATTTAATGTTACATAATGATTTCAACAATTGGAAAAACATTCAATAATTGGGAATACATACATATATATATATATATATATATATTTATTTATATATATTAGTTCTAGTTTCCTGAAAAACACTGACCATCAAAAGTGTATTCTAAAACAAGTGTATTCTAAAACTTCTGAATTACTGGAGAAAGTTAAATAAAACATATTCCATAAACATGCATAATATAGAAAGAAAAATTATTTAAAATGAAACATATATATAAATCAAAATAATGAAATATAAAAACAAAATAATTATAAGTGGAATATCATTTTTATCAAGTGAGAGTGCTTTCTGTCACATGCAATAAACTACTTCTGAATATAAACATTTGATACCTACAAAGAAAAATGTGTCTTTGCACATTACAATTTAAAGTACAAAAGTCCAATATCAAAAAATTAAAATTAAAATGTTAGTAACATAGAAAGTTAAAATTCTATGTCAAAATCAGCACAAAAACCATTAAAAAGAAAACATTTAATAAGTATATAAAGATAAATATATACTAGTCTATCTTTTTACTTTAATATTAATGCATCAGAACATTAAGAATGTCTATAAATTTAAAAATAAATTAATAGAAATTCAGAAATGGAATATGGAATATATAATTAATGGGATTAAAGTTTTTCACATGCTAAAATCTACAAATAGAAATGCAACTATTCTCATAAACTTATGAAACATGTATAAATGTTCATTATAATCTCTTATGAATAGCTTATTAAATTTTAGGAATTTACAAACCAATTCTACCATGGATACACTAACACTGAGGATCAAAGAAAGGAAATACCCTTAAAATCTTAGTTGAAGAACCAAGTCAGAAGAATACTTTCAATAGTTTTATAAGACTGGAAATAGAAAATTTCAGTTTGATCAGGAAAGACCCTAGATAAGGGTGATGTGACCTTTGACATCAACGTATCTGTCAATGCTTTAACTTAGGCATAGGTGAAATTTAAGAAGCATAAAAATGCCTAAAAGCCAAAGAAAATATATGTTAAATATTTTCATTTATTTATTTGCAAGTAGAGAGAGGCAGAGAGAATTTCCTCCAGCCATTGCAAACAAACTCCATATGCATGTGGCACTTTGTGCATCTGGCTTTTACATGGGTATTGAGAAAATTGAACTCTGGTCATGAGGCATTGCCTTAACCACTGAGCAATCTTTCCAGCCCCAAAGAAAATACTTTAACATACAAAAGAAACAAAAATTATGGATTCAGAGCATTCCAAGATGTTGTAGCCTCTCCATTAATGTCCCTGGCAACAACAAGAGGTAGAACAGGCATTATGAACTATGAGCTAACATCACTGTTTCACAGAACTTAATTTCAGGTGGCACACTCAGCCAAGAGTTGTCTTAACCAAGGTGAACTTCTCTGCTCAGTATATAATCCTTCCCACCTCTACTACACTTTTTATATATAATCACAAGAATTCAATGTTTTAAATGACTGATACAAAGAAGCAGGGCAAATGCCAGTACAGAAGAAAGAGACCCCATAGATTATCAAAACATGGGATTTACCAGATGAAGCAATAGAATGAGTATGTCCTAGTCAGCCATGTGCCATGGGATGAATAAAGATGGCTGTGTTTTGCTGCTCATGTATAGCCATCCTTTATTCCAATAATTTAATTGTAATAACATTCTCTGCTGTCTCTCCTTCCCCTTCAAAATTACACAAGCCAAGCCTCCAAATGCAATTCTCTCTGCACTGATAATTTCCACATTCTCACCAGAATAGTCTATAAAACTTGGCTTACTGCTCTGGAAGGCATCTTTAGTTGCAAGTACCAAATTCATGTCCATTCCTCCAGCACACAAGTTCCAGAAGATCAAAACCCACACAGTCAGATTCATCTCAGTGATATCACCCCAGGTCCTGGTACCAAAACTATTGTAGTCATCCACATGCCACTGGGATGAATCTCTAAACCAGGCACAGTTTATGGGAGAAAAGGATTTATTGAAGCTATGGATCGAGGGGAAGTTCCATAATGGTGAAAGAAGCTGGTCTTCTTTCACAGATCAAAGCAGAAAGAGAAACCTATCACCAGAACCACATACACAACAGCAAACAGAAAAAGGGAGAGAAATTCCTTCCCCTTTATATAGTCTTAGAGCAGGGTCTCATAACCCTATCCCAGACTTTTGGCTTCCTGAATCTCTGGAATTTTCTTCCTGCACTGCCCTTGCAGGAAGCGATGTTCATTTTTAGTTTCCCTGAGCCTCTTACTGAGAAGCTGCCTTCCTGTAAACATCCTCAGAGACCCACCCAAGATCATTAAAAAGATCAAGTTGACATCGAAACTTAACCATCACACAGTAGCTCATGAAAATTGACAAGGTGGTAAATTTCACCAGAGGTATTGAATACACACACACACACACACACACACACACACACACACACACACATATATATATATATGTATATATATATGGTCTCATGCCAAAAGGAGTGTAGTAATGAAACTAGAACTTGATTAAAAGTTGATTTGACATAGAAAAAGATTAATAAATTTTAAAAAGGCTGCTTAGAAAATACTGAGGAAGAATGACAATGACAGAGCATGCCTGCAATCCCAGCACTGGAAAGGCTAACTCAGAGGGTCCTAATGAATTGAAATCCAGCCTGGGTTGCATAGAGAATTCCTGGACCACCTAGACAACATAGTATGAAAGCCAAAAAGAACAAAAGAACTGAAAAATATATAAGATGACCTGAAAAAATTATGAAAAACTAAAAATGTCTAAAAATTTGTAATTAATTCCCTGAGAGATGACAGAGAATCAAGCAGAAGCAAGTTCTGAAAAGATAATACCAGTATATATTTTGAAATTGACTAAAATACACTGGAAAAAACCTTTAGCAAGATAAATAATAAAACTACACCTATTGCTATTAATAAAAGTAATCAAAACAAACAGAAAGGGTAATTCCTGTACAAGCTTTAAAAGAAAAGAAACCATAATGACTAAAAAAAGAAAAATGAGATTTATAATTATATTTTCCCCAGAAATAATGAAATTCAAGAGGGTATAGTATAACATCCAAAAAGACCTAAAAGAAAATACCTACCTCCCTGTAATAGTGTCTTTAGGGGAAGTACATAAATAAAGAACAAATTGAATGACTTTTATTACTATATTCATATTATACATTTCTAACCAATTGGTAACATTCTACCAATTAATAAAATAAGAAATACAAGTCAACCAAACTAGCCAATAGTAGTCAGCTATTTAAACAAATTCTTATGAAAAAGTGATATGTGACATTCCTATTACAGTAACAAAATACCTGAGAAAATATTTACTTTTGTTCAAAGTATTAGCGACTCTGCTTCATGATAGGTTGGCCCCATTGTTCAGGGTCTGTGGAGAGGCAGCCAATCACTGCTTGAGTTCATGGTGGGGCAAAACTGTTCACATAACAAGCTGGGAACAAAAAAAAAAGAGACCAAAATCCCATAATTCTTTTCAAAGGCACCCATCTCAAGGCCTAATGATTTCCAACAGGCCCCATCTTTTAAGGGTAGCTTGGCCCCTCATAAGTGCCAAGGCAGGATCTTGTCTTTAACCTCTGGAGAACACATACCCAACTATCACAGTGAGAAATAAACGTGTGAAAGGTACTTAGGTTAATTTATTATTGATATAATGCAAATTTAAAAGCTACTGAGAGATCAGTACACGGTCACAAGAATGGCTAAAATTTCAAAGAGAAAAGTTAACATCAAAGGAATTGAATCGCAACAGTCATGTATGACAAGAAGGTTAAGTTGGTTTCCCAGCTTGGACAAGTGACAGTATACTTAAGCTGATCATACATATGAGGTTACACGTGCCCCGGACCCAGCACTGTAATATACATATGCTAAAGAGCAGTGAGCTCATATGTGCCCCAAAGTCACACAAAGAAGATCATCATTATCATTTTCATCAATTTATTTTTAATAGTTACCAAACATTCTATATCATCGTAGGATAACTATAGTTCACAACAATTAAGTAAATCTTTAAAAATAGATATTAGCATTTTGAATATTCCTAACAAAAATATGATGAAAGTCAATGATAGACATGCCATTTGATATGATCTGATCCTTATGCATTGTATGCGAATATTCAAATGGCCTATTGCATACCACAAACATGTACAATTATCATGTGTCAGTTAGAAGTAAAAATGCATCATCAAAAGGATTGCAGGCCAAATTTTATTTATATATGAAACTACATTAAGTGGAGTTAGGCTAAATATTTCAACAAAGAGAAAAATAGGCTGTATTATGCTTATTAAGAAAACACCTCTCCACAGAGAAAGTTCAACAGTAAAAAGATAGGAAACAATTTTGAACTGTGTAAGTATCAACCTGACAGTATTAATTCTATTAAACAGTAATTAAGAAAAATTTAAAACAAAGATCTTTACCAGAAACTCATCAAAATACTTCAAGATGATCACGAAGTCAATCCACCAGGAAGACTAATAATTCTGAAGGTGTGGAACAATGGATAGAACTTTAAAAAGGGGCAGATCCACAGAGTTGCAGATTTTAACATCCTGCTCCTTATAACTAATTAGGCAGGCAGAAAGCCAGGAAGGATGTATCAGATCTCAGCAATAAAATTAACAAAACTACCAATACATGTGAAACACAGCATCTAACTGTAGAACACACTGTCTTCAAGTGGTCATGAAATGTATGGAGCACTTAACCATATAATGAGACACATAGAAAATCTCGGTAAATTCTACATAATTGAAATAATTTGAAAGAAAATTGCATGATAAAAGTGAACCTGCACTAGAAATAAACATCGGAAATGTAATTAGAAAAATCTCTATCTAATACTTTGGATTTTAAATAATACTTTTATAAAAAAAAACTTAATGAAAACGTTTTGGGAGATGTGTAATAAAGAAAACTACAGAATAGAAGTGCAGAGACGTCTCTAGAGCAGCTCTGAGAAGACGGATTATTAGCTTAGATGCATATGACAGAAAAGAAGAAAGCAGCTCTCATTTTAGTTCCCAATTCATGAAAGCAGAGGAAGAAACAAAGTAAAAGAAAAAACAAAATGCCATGAAATAAATTATTCAAAAGACCAAAAAAATTAATAAACTAAATAGTTAAACCAGCAGTGGAGAATAAACAAAATGATATGCCAATTCTCCTTGAAAAGTTCCTAAAGCTTATAAGCTCTGAAAAGATTAATGTGATTGGAGCATGATGTTTACCTGTACCTGCATAAATTCTAGTGAGACCACAGGTTTATATGAAAGGTAAAACGATAGAATTTTTAGAAAAACTTGTAGAATATTTTCTTGAGCTTGAAATAAGTGAAGGCTTTTAAATTGAAAACAAATCGTATTAACCATAAAAGAAAAAAATTGATGAATTGTGTTATTTTAAAATTTTAGCATCTATAAGTTAAATGGCATGTGACAATAAAAATTATATTTATAATGAATATTTATAAGATTAAAGAATATAGGGGAAATGACTCATGTCCGAATATATAAAAGTTTTTACTAAATGATAACTTAAGGACCAATAAAATGCAGAAAAAAACGTCTTCCAAACAAATAAAAGAAATAACAGCTCCAAATATATTCTATCTATAAGGGTAACATCATCCCATAACAAAGGCAAACAAAGATACCATAAGAAAAAAAAAACTAATAAATGTAAAGTATTCTTAGTAAAAGGTTAGCAAACTGACTACATTAAAAGCATTATATGTCATGGCCAAGTGGAATTTATCCCTGAAATGTATAGTTCAACATATGCAAATCAGTTAATGTGATTGCATTAACAAAATGAAGAAAAGAACACATAGCCATTTCAATGGATACAAAAAACCACAGGACAAAATTCAACATTCATTTGTTTTGAAATTTTCTAACAAAAGAAAACCAACTGAGCTCAGCAGTTAAGGCCACATATAAGAAGCACACTTCTAATATAATTAACTAAGCAAACCTGGAGGTTTTTCCTTTAAGAGGTACTGGTGCTGGTTTTTCTCTCTGCTTGGATCTGTAAGCTTCAAAGAAGTCCCATTTCCCCTATACACTGTGACTGGTTTGGAGGCTCATCCCAGCAGCATGGAGCTGACCACGACACTGACCATATTCATAAGCGTCTAGAATTGGTTTGTGGAGGGAGTTTGTAAAAGCTTGTAGAGAGATACACTCAGCATAGCCTGGAATGCTAAAAGCAGACTTCAGTGGATGATTCTGGTAGGAGCTCAGAAAGCTGGAGATGTCAGGAACATGGAACATCAGCAGAAGAAGGGAAGAAAGCCAGCCCAGGAAAGAAGCCATCGGGCTTGGGTCAGCCATGCCATTAGGTTGGGGTTGTAGAAATGCATGGGAGCTCACATCAGGCCAGGTGCCCCAGATGTGGGCCATGGAACTTTAAGAATCAAAATTTGTCCTCCTGGGTTTTGATATTGTTTTGGTCCTACCCTTCTTTGATATTCTCCTTTTTCTCCCAGAAGGTTTACTCTTCGTCATTGAATTTTGGAAGGATGTAACTTTTTTTTTATTTTTATAGGTACGCACAACTAAGGCTTGCAGTAAGTCTAAAGGAGACTTTGAACTTGGATGTTTGAAAAATATTAGAACAATGGGGCCCCATAAAAATGAACTGAATGTACATTGTTTTATGAGATAGACAGTGGACATGAGCCAATGGCGGAATGTTATGGTTTTAGGAAACTTGTTTGGATGTCAAGCTATCACTTCAGATAATTATCGTTATTGACTGACAACTTGACACTTCATTGTTTCTATCAGGTATTTGGTCATAGTGGTGATAAAACCAGCAAAAGCATAGTTTTGTCCTAACCAAAACAATTTAGATTTAAAAAAAAACAAAAGAAACTCTATGCGTTTATGTCCTATTGTTGTTCTTGCTGTTGATTTGAAGTTTTATCACACTGTAGTAAAATGAAATACAAAAGACTTATTTCAATTTTCCTATAGTTGTTATACATCCTATTATATGATCTATTTTAGAGATCAAAGAGCTTAATATAAGACCTGAAACTTTGAAACTGATAGAGGAAAAAGGAAGAAAAACAGTTTAAGATACAAGCATAGAAGAGGACTTTCTGAGTGGACTCCAATAACTCAGGAATAAGGCCTATGTTGTCACTGATCTTGGGCAAGAGTGTCAAGAACACACAATGGGGGAAGGAGAGCTTCTTTGAGAAATGGTGCTAGGGAAACTGGATGTGCAGAAGAATGAAATTGGATCCTTACCCCACACCATATAAAAATCAACAAAAATGGGTTAAAGTCTTAAAAGTAAGAATTGAGACCATAAAAGTACTGTAAACACACACACACACACACACACACACACA